>OMLB01021910.1:27273-40601 GCA_900302555.1 Myripristis jacobus
AAGCCACAAAAATCTGTGCATCCAAGTTAGTGCAAGTGCAGGATTAAAAAAAAAAAAATAATAATCTAATAAATCGTTCCTTAAGGACCCAACAAAGACCACCTGAGGTCAAAATGCTGATTTCATTATCAATATTTTAGGGCAGCATGCTGTTGTGCAGCTATTCTGCATTTATCAAACACTTCCTGTCAAAAATAAATTTAAGAACAATATAATACAAAGGAAATGTCAACCTACCAAATTTCAATACCAAAGTAAAATGTCATTTCCTGTATGTAATCAAGTATAGTGTAAAACATTCAGCACAGGGACAAAAGCAGATTTAAAGGAAGATTCAACTGTAAAACAGTTTTTTACAAATATCCCCGTTTTACTGGTTGTGCTGCTATTTCGTTGTTTTCTTGTTTAATTTCCTTACACCTCAATTTCCTGTTGGCGCACCAGAATCATGACGGCAACTTTGCAGAAGTAGTGTGTAAAACACTACAGCGGGGATGAGGAGAAAGACAGGTGGAGCAGGAACTCTGAGCTCCATCAGGTTTGGAATCAAACTCTGATCCACAAACAGCACAAATTCTCAGTGCCGTCGTTGTTGAGCCACTACTGCAATGTTTCATTTTGCTCTTCATCTTCATTTTGTTGGCCTCACACCTGCTACGTGGTGCCACATGGGAATAACATTAAGTTCCAATTAATATTAGACTACTTAATCATCCAAGGGCCAAAGAAACAAGTTTAAGCACATTTTAAGGTGTGTTCATACACATATGTGCATCTGTTATTCAATTTCAATTTCAATTTCAGACCCCAAACACCTCATAAATCCACTAACTACACCTCACAGTTATTGCTTATTCTGCACGCACTCCAAGCAGAAGAGTGAAAAATACTTGAACTTTGGACAAAATCTGTGCAATCAGCTTTGATTTGGTCACGGTGGAAAGAGCTGCCATCTAGCCTGGCGTGTTACTGCAGCAACATTTTGACCCAGGACTGTTAGCGAGCGACAAAATCTGACACAGCAAATGAGGTCGCACGACAGATGATAAGAGGGAAGCTAGCATGCAACAAAGAACACTGGACACACTTCATTGTTTTTACCGCTGAACAAAAACCTGTGTCTGAACGCACCACTGAAGAAGCTTTTCTTGATATAAAGCCATTGTCTTGCAACTGCAACTGCACATCAGGCCATGCCGACAATAACAGAAACTTGTAATGCTTGAGGCACTGTGTGTATCTGACAGACAGACAGAAACAGCCACAGTCCTGCACAAAGGCACACACACACACACACACTACCTGTCCGTCCTGCTGCAGGTGGTGGTGCAGGATTTGAGAGTGGGGCTGTTGGTGTGGTGCCAGGATGTGCATGAAGGGGGCCGGGGCGTAGCCGGCGGCGGCAGGGGGGTTGATGGGCCCCCCGCTCCCCAGGGCCGAGGGCAGGCTGAACGAAGCTGTCGGCGTGCCAGCATGGAAACCCTGCTTCTCAAACGACTGCAAAAAGAAGGGAGAAAAAACACACACAGCCTGATTTTATTTGGTTTTAATGACATTTAGTAAACATCAATCAGTCAGCAACTGCACTCCAACAAGGATACTATTGCAGATTCTACTGGTTAAAACTGGCATATCAGGTCACTATCAATCAGTGTAAAACACTCATGATTGTGTGGTTAAAATATTCATTTGTACAAGATATGCTTGAAGGATAAAGTGCTTTCCTGAGAGTCAGTGCTGGAAATAAATGCTCTGTCATTGCAAATTAAGGACAGCTGGCTCAGTGGCTCGGCGTGATTACCTGCGTCTTTGTGTAAACAGACCCTGAAATATCAGGTACCCCTGTGTTGCTCGATGTCACAGAGACTCCTGCAGAGGAAACAGAGAGGAAAGAGGAGAGAAACTTAGCCCAAAAATCAGAAAACTGAGCACCTGGAGGACATAAGGATCCATCACGTGAGCCGGAGCTAGCTACATGATGATTGTTCAAGGTTATTTTCTGATTCCAACTAGTATAAATGCTATATGGGCTATAAATAATGAGGGTTGAGGGAGGGTCAGATGAAACTCATTTTCAGTCTTTTATTCTGCAAAAGTTGATATAAAAATGTATACTTGTTTTAGTTTGGATTTATTAACTTGTGATTAAGGAAAATAAAATCTTCTGATATTGTCAAATTGCATTGCTTGATGTGGAAGAAATAAAATCTTATGAACAGTGACTCTCTTTTATCTATATTAAATATCTAGGATTCTGGAAAAAATAGCTGCTTAATATAGTAAGGGAATACAACTGTACAAAGGTTCTTTAATCCACCTCAGGCAGTACAATTTAAGACAGTAACTCAAAACAGATGAAAAGATTCAGGTCATCAAAATCTCCTTTTGCAGAATAACATCCAGATAAATTCAGCAGTTCCCCCTTTAAAAAGGATAATAAAGGAGGAGATGGGGTGAGATGAAGTGAGAGGAGAGGAGGAGGAAGGAGAGGGAAATGATGTTGCAGCTTATCAGTTCCAGTCAGCCACAGTGGTTGAGGTCTGACTGTATCTGGTGGTCACTGCTGTAGTTGATCTGGCACACACTGACCCCCTGTATCACCATGGACATGCAGAACAGGGTCAACTGGTGTGCTGAGGAGGAGTGGAATTCAAACTGGAGAGACTCAAGCTTACAGTGGCATTTCCATGACAAAACTCCCCGGGAGAGGATAACATCAAGTGATGAGGACTGCCTATGCAAACAAATGGCTGCCTCGTGTGCGCAGGTACTTCCTTCTCATGGAAACCTGTCACTCCACCCACTGGAGTGTCACCTTTATGAATTTCTGCTTGCAAGGAGAGATACTGCTCACAAAAACAAAGATCCCTCCTGCATGTGAGCCATCATGGAACACAAGTGTGTGGTGCTGACATTTCCTCGCGTGGGCAGTCCTCCTGCTTGTGTTTAGGTTCTCGACTCGGTTTTGTCATGAAATTCCACTACACGGTACTCCAAAGACTAAGACCACAAATACAGGCAATCAAACCCTCATGCACAGCTGCACTATGTATCTTTCTTTTCATTCAGATGCTGCTCTGAGCTATTATTATTTTTTTTAGAAAGAAGAGCACAACAGGTTTGTTTTTTCAGCAGATTGTTCACAACCACTTCTGATGAGATGCAATCAAACCAAGTGTATTCAGTCAGCAATATTGAACAAAATGCATTGTTGTGGTATAGTCAAGTACTGTTGACATTTTGTTGCCTCTTTATTTGTGGGTTGGGACCAACTTGACCCATAGGATGGCGAGCAGGCTCCTCTGGGGAATACACGTGTCGGCGATGACAACATGAGTGGAAGCACGCAACACAGGGGGAAATGGGACAGCATCGACCACAGCTACTCATCACCTAATTTAGGGTGGCTACAGCCCTTTTACTGACTTGCATTGTCACATTTCATGCCATGTACAAACTAAGCCAAGTAAATTAGAAAACATGAAAATGGAGCTTTTCAAAAACAGCCTCCAGGATATGCAAATCTGAAAACGCTGGCCTCGAGTTTTGATATGGATGGAGAGAATGGAGCATTAGTAAGACTGTCATCTGGTCTAACAAATGCTTCTGTGCTGTGTGGTGGAAGTTCAGGAGGTGCACACATACGCAATTGGGGACTTTGTGCGTTTTCAGGTATTGCAGTGTGGATGGAGGGCTTTTGGAAAATGGTCTGAAATAGTGTGAAAATTATGGTGTGGTATAGTGTGGATGAAAGCCAAAAGAGTGTCTTTGGATTTACCTGGCTTCCTGTGGACATGGCCTTTAAGTCCAAAGCTGGTAACTAGACAGCATAACTCTCTAGTCCAAAAATACCCAAACTTGAGACAGACTGGAACTTGGTGATGAGTTGCTCTGGCAGAGAGGTTAACAGACAGAATGGCAGACTAGGCTTGTAAGAGAGGCAGGCTGCACTGGACTGTCTAACAGAGTTCATGAAGTCACAGGGTCTTCCCGCAGGCGCAGCTCATCAGCGATGAGGCAAAGGAACGAGAGCAAAGGAGGGCGGGGGGTGGTGGGGCCGGTGATACAAGGAGGAAAACGGGAAGGGAGAGGGTTTTTGGTTTCGTTTGGCGTGTGGCGGCACTCACCGACTCCAGGCCCGGTGACAGAGCTGGCTGGCTTGTTTTGTGCAGAAGCAGCGGCGGCCACGGCAGTGCCGTATCCGCCCTTACAGAAATCCCCACTCCCTGAAGCCTGGCCCACATCCTCATAGCCTGCAACAGTCAGACACACAGCCGCAGCCCACAGCGTTAGACACACCAGGCAGGGGAGGCAGACCTGTCTCAGCTAGTATTTGCAAATAACTCCTAGTGTTTGGTTTAACCTGTGTACCAGACTAGCAGTTTTTACTGCACTGGGAAAATACAGACGGTGTCAGGTAAATTTGCAATCCAAGACAAAACAGACTTGGCTGATATTTCAACACTTTGCTGTGATTGTCAAAATTTTTTGGCACCATCTATACTGTCCCATGTGGCCACTTGTCTGGTACAATAAGCTAGTCAGAATCAACACTAGTCATCATTTGCAAGTACTATCTGACCCAAGTCTTTGGGGAAGGGGGGTGGGGGAGGTGAAGGAGGTGAGGGGCAGGCAGGCTGTATGTGTGTGGAGGGAGGACAGGGGTGGGGGTGGAAACTGAGCTTGGGTTGGGTGATGGCAGAAAGCAGCGATGGTGCAGCTTGGAACAAATAATGGGTGCTGTGCGTGGTGTGACCGAGGGTGGATATGAGCAATGAGGTGTGAGAATAATGTCGAATTGAGGATAGAAGGAAAAAAACAAACAAAAGAAGGTATGTAGATAACAGAAGGCATATAGATGAATAAATGAGAGACTAAGAACTGAAATTGATGAAAGAAAATGGGCACAAAGAAAAGGAGAGTCAAGTGATGAAATATGTGAAGATGATGGGTGCTCTGCTTGGTGATGGAGTGTAGAGTGTATGTGATGGAGATGTATGGATGCTGAAGCCCCTGGGGCAAAATCCACTTTCTGAAATGAGCAAAGCAAGCCATGGAAGACAGCAACAGGAAACCGACAATGCTAACCCCTCTTAGTTTTTAAATTGATATAGCCAGTCGCCACTGCTCGAGCCACACTTTCCACTCCCATTAATTTAAATGGTAATCCCATATGCCATGAGGAGCCATTTAAAAAAGGGGGCATGAGATATTTTCTTGCCATTGCAAACAGATGAGTTGTTGAGGCATGAAATCTTACTGCCCACATTCCTTGAGCAGAGTACTTCCTGGTGTGCACAGGCAATGAAAGTTGCTATTCAAGATGCAAGTCAGTTTGCCATGTTCTCTCAGCATGTTTGGACACAGATAAAACCCAACATTAATCATGCTCATTCTTAATTTGAAAATAAAAACATGTGTCTTTACTTTGAGACCAACAGTTCAGGATCAGCAGACAAGTTTTAAGAGTGTTTTATGAACCATGAAAAAACCTTGACTCAAGCGTTGTGTTCATGTTTACACAAATCAAATACTATGTGCATCCAAAACCAATGAGACATCGATGGGTTGATTATGAGAATCAGCAGTCAGTTACAGGAGCGCAAGTACATGGAGCTTGACCTGCATGACCACTCAAAACATGCCGGTTCCATGGGCAATGCTGGAAAGTTTTGTTTGGTATCTCACCAGTGCTGTATCCATGGGAACCATAGCCACTGGCCTGCTGGAAGGGTGTGGCTGAGGCGTTGACGCCAACATTCACACCATGCTGCTTTGACGAGGTAGGAGCCACCTAGATCAAAGTAAAAGAAGCCAAAACAAAAACACCAAACCATAATGTCATTTCATCTTGGTCTAAAAAGACGTGTGAAATGATTGTAGTTATTTAGTTTTGGCTCGCCACCTTTACAGTTTCAAAGGGGCTTCTGTCCTCAACACTAAATGCATTAAGGAAGACAATGGATATAGGATACTGATCAGTTATCACAAATAAACAACACAAGGTGACAGTAAATGCAGAAGCCCACAAACAATACGGTCTCTCTTACAGCCAATAACAGTGTGTTACCTTGTTTTGTCTTTTGCTTGTGGAAGGTTTGTTTACCACAACTATAGCTCTCTCTAGTTAGCCAGCTTGCTTGGGAGATGGCACGATATCAACACAACTATATTCCTATTTCACTTCTTGTACCCTGATTTGCTTAGGCTGAACAGCCAATCAGAAAGTCTGTCTTTCACCAACAGCCTCTGCTATCATCTCAACATACAGAATCAGCGCATCAACTGCTGATGAAGCCCAACAAGGCCGAACGGTATGGGACATCCTGTGTAAACAACAAGGGGTTTTCCAAATGTGTCATGGATGGCTTTGAGTTTGCTGGTTTTCAATCCAACTAATCTAACTGGTATGCACATTACTTTCATTAATATGCATCCCAGCTACCAGTTATGGTATGTATATTAGTTTAACCAATATGCTTACCATAACTAAATAGGCTGAAAACATAAGTAAGCCCTCCCAGATTCAGGGATAGTCTCAACATTTCACAGAAGTGGAAAATATGAATCCTCACCGGGAACACAGCAGGTCCGTACTGGAAGGTATTGGGCAGGCCTGGCATGCCAGTGTAGTAAGGGAGGCTCGTATAGCTGTAGCCAGGTGGCAGCGCAGGGTTAAGGAAGGGCTGCTGTGTGGTGTGATGTGTCTGGGTCTGGTTCTGCTGCGTCTGGGCTAATGTGGTGGCTGGAGCCGGGGATGATGCATCACCTCGACCAAACTTTGATAGGTCACCTGCAGATAGGGGAAGAGGAGGACGGCAAAATAGAACCAAGTAAGAAATTATTACAAGTGTAAAGAAAATATAGATCAAGGATGTAATCAAGAATACATAAGACCACAAAACATTAGTCTTTTTAAAATAAAAGGGAGTTCAGTGAAAATAAAATAAACCAAACAAATAAATAAATCACATTTCTCACAAAGTGCATAGCTAAAATAAAGAAGAGACTAAAGAAAAGATGAAAAATTGCCTTAAAGCTGTACTTGGCGCATTTACAGCCATGGTCATTATTAGGCATTGTCCTATTTTGAATAGATACACATTAAAAAACAGCCTAACTGTAACATGAGGTGGCTTATCAGTTCTAGTCTGCAGCAGTTCTTTAGGTCTGGCTTTATCTGTTGAGAGTTTTTCTGGCACACACTAACCACCTGTGTCGCCATGAAGATGCAGGACAGGCTCAACTGATGTGCACTGTCGACATATAGTCTCCATCAATCAGGAAATAGTAAACACACAGGGCTTCTTCAACATGCCACTAAGTGTCCATAGAGAACGTAAGCTCTGTCTTTGTTATGCAGCTGCTAGAGGACGGCTCACCAGAATAAGGGTTGCTTGTCAGGCTGCCGTCTCTGCCAGTCAGTGCCGTTGTGGGTGTCGCAAAAGGGATGCTGTAATAATCCTAATAGCATGCAAATGCAGAGAGAAAATAATCATGCTTTAAATAGAGTAAAATTTAAGTTATGAATCAACAAATATGAGTTTAAAACTACAGCAGCTGATAATTATGTTCAGAAATCAAAACTCACCAGCGGTATTCTGGTCTGCAGCATCTGTAGGTCATCATAGCCGTACATCTGAGGCTGAAAGAGACAAAAGGAATAACTCAGCAAATGACATCCTTGCATGATTCAAATTATATCAGACTACAACAACATAACAGGTGTGGGTATAGACCAGGTTGAAGTGAGATTGTCTTCAGAGGAACAAAATGTCACCAGCATGGTGCAGTGTCAGAAACTTACAGGGTAGGCGTGCAGTAGTCCAGGGGCCATGATGTATGGGTTGGGCAGCAGAGGGGGCACTCCAGGGGGAAGGTTTGGAGGTGCTTTCCCTGTGTGCACAAAACCATGTAAAATATGCAGAATATTTCATCTTATTTGTTGAGCAAGCCAAGGCTTCCAAATCTCATTATCCTTTCCACCAGAATCTGCACTGTGAGAGAAAATATCTACTTCAATGCCAATGCCAGAACAGAAACTACAGATACACAGACGCCAAAGTACACACGAGTTACATTTAATCCACTGGTGATGCTGCCAGTCTCTGTATGCCTATTAGAAAAGCTGAATTATTCATTAACATCTTGACAGTATGTTGACAGTGCAGATAGACCAAATATGATAATCCAAACATGATGGGCAACCAAAAGATGAAATAGATGTTTGTTCAACAATTTGAAAATGCATGATTTGGAGGGAATCTAAAAGTGTGGGTGTCTGTGTGATCTAGTAAGTGGATAGCTCACTAGAATATTCTAGCTTTTCTATTTGCACCTCCATAATGTCCAAGTCTTATGTCAGACCTGAGGATGCTGCAGAGCTGCGTGAAGATGAGGAAGTAGCTGAAGAGGGGATGGCCGAAACTGCTGTGGAAACTGAGGCGGTAGCGGCTGCGGCGGCCGGAGAGCCCATGGAGGCAGAGTTGAGTCCCATGGTCAGACTGCTGACAGGGCCGAGGCCGGAGGGCGCTGACACAGTGGAAGGGCCCACTGAGGAGGCCTGAGGGGCCCCTAAGGACACCTGTGATGCAGCGGCCACTGAGGAAGAAGAGGAGGGGACTGACGAAGAGGCCACGGCCGAGACGGAGGAAGGGAAGGAAGAGGAGTGCAGGCTTGAGTCACCGTCTACGCTGGGGTGCTGCTGAGGCGGAAGGAGGGCAGTCAGAAAGATGTGGTTAGTATAAATGAGATTATATTTCCATTAGAGTGAATGGGCTATCTAATGTATCTGCTATCACAGGAAATGCAGCTTTGGAGAGGTTGCTTAGAGATGGCAGCACACTGCCCTGCATAAGCATGTATATAGACAAACTAAATGGAGATAAACATTTTTTAAACAAGTTTAACCTGCTCTTTCCATATGAACACTACAAATGTCCAGTTAATTGAAATGTTATTGAAAGCTGTAATGAGCTGTAATGTTTTGATAAAGACAGAAATGTGACATATTGTGACATAATGTGACAAATATCATTATCAATTAAATATAGTGGTACTATACAGATGCCTTGACCTACAAAATGTATTTTCCAGATGTGAGAAAATATGCTCCCTTGATACAGACCCCAGCAAAAAAACAACAAAACAAAACAATTTTACAATTTTTTTTTGATGGAATTGAAAGTTACAATGAAAAAATAATTCCCACTAAAATTGTGAATCACATTGCAATATCTGTCCAAAAAATTGCAGTATGATTCTTTTTTTTCCCTAACCTTCATCTTAGTGCATCCTAGCAAAGTTTTATCATGTTCAAGGCCCATGGAAAAAGAAAAGGAGAGTCAGAAACACTCAATAGAGCTCACCAGTAAGCTTGAATTGGATGTTCGGACTGAAGATGGAGCAAGACTGTTCTGTTGTGATGGGAGAGAGCTACAGAAGGGAAAATAAATTCAGAACACTGTAGGTCTGCCGCAAGTTTAATTTGACGTTGTAAAATTAGATGTGGATTCATTCTCCGTGTGTAAATTCAGTTGCGTCTTACTTGTTGTGCTGAGGTGGGGGGATGGTGCTTGGGGGCAGGTCTTCACTATGCCCCAGTGCATTAAGGGAGGTCTGATTGGATGTCGTCAACAAGGAGGTGGGACCTGAGCCGCTATCCGACAAAGTGCCCATGTTAGAGACTGATGCCGGCGTGACCGAATCAGAGGCCGGCTTCACTGACACTGCAGAGCCTGCTGCAGCTGGGGACAGAAACAGAGCAGATTTCTGGAATAAAACTGAATCTAAAATGGAGAGGTTGGGAAATAAAGACTGTGTGACTAGTTTGGAAAAGGCAAATTTATGAGAAATTTCAGCAACACTTCAAAGAAAAGCAAGACTCACCTTCCACAGATTGCGTTGTCTGTATTGAACTGAAGCCATTCTGTGTAAAAAAAAACAAAAAAAACAAAACATTGAAGGTGAGCTCACAGGTTTCTATGGAAACAGTCCACTGATGAGTAGCTGAAGGGGTGAAGGGGCCCTTGGCAACAGAATCACCATAAACCTTGTTTGATGTGTGGTGCATTTAACTACAGGTCAGGTTTGAAACCATTAGTGCATTATAATGACCATGATCTAAAAGGCAAGGTGAAAAAGCTTTAAGATAAAGGGATGACAGAATAAGACAATGGAAGCTGGAAGACCACCTATACTGAGTGTTGAAACTTAAGAGCATGCTTCTTCCACTGAAAACCATGTAAAAACAACAACAACAACAACAACAAACTGGTTCTGTCATGAAAAAGGAGATGGAGGTGGAGGGGAGACAGATCGATTTCAACTCTTGAGGTTTGAAATCTACCTTTTGTTATCCAAATCCACTATGGAGCTTAAATATGGAATACTTCATTCACATTATAATTTTCATGGGCTGTCACCTGGCTCAGCAAATACAATAAAGCCACAGTAAAGTGTCTCCACAACAGAAGCCACCGCCACTTTCATTAGTCACCTCAAACTACTTTGCAAGTTGTTTTATGAATATGAGTGATCATCTTTATTACTTCAAGTAAAGAAGAGGGATACTGTGGCCTCACCTTGGGCTGCATATCCTTCTGAGGGGAGGAAGAGACAGAGGGAGGGTAACGCCTTGTCTGAGACGCTCTCTGCTCATACAGATCCATCTGACTGGGGTTGGGAAGGGCTGGAGTCGACTCACTGGAGATAGTGTCAGCACAGAAGAAAATAAATTGGAGAAAAGAGGGTAATTTATTACTGTGAAATTTGTTCTTGTGGCTTCGGTTGTGTTCTTGGAAAGCAGTTTCTGTTTTTTCCTTCAAAAGTGTTACAGAGATAAAGTTACAATTCATATTCATTTGAACATCTGAATTTCAAGATAAAGACGGAAATACAATCCAACAGGAGCCATTTGAGCTGGCAAATTTCACATCACAAGCATTTTGATTCATTAAACATAACCAGCTATCGTAATTAGACGATTAATTAAGCTAATCAATTATAACGGTGTTAATTAGCAAACATTTCTAGGTCAACACAGCACAAGGGTGTTATTTATACAGTCTCCTTAAAGCATTCTGAAGTTACGTTAGTTTTCAGAAAAGTTGTTTTTACCAAATTAATATACAAATCTGGGGAGCAAGGTGCTCCAAAATCTAAATCAGGTAATGTGCACTGGGGGAACCTGTGGTGTAAAAATATTAAGTTTTCACCATATATTGCACTGTCCTGACATAACATTTACCACAGTCCCATGACATAAAAAGACAGTAAACACCAGCAGTTTCTCTTGAACTGTAAGTGGCTGCTGCTCTCCAAAACTCCTGCCATCACATTTGCCCACAAGCTGAACAGCACTGTGTTGCAGTGTTGTGTAACAGAGGGATGCACCGACCTGCTGGGGCTGGTGTAGAGGCTGTTCTGAACCTGGCTGGCCGGTGTGGTGGTGGTGGGGGTGGAGTCGTATTCTGGCAGCACTGGTTCTGACCCAAACTGCAGTGCTCCAAACTGCAGATTGAGGCCGGAGATGTCTGCTGAGCCGGGCATCTCCACTGCCATTGCCGGAATCTGGAAAAACATTGACAGGGTAATGATAGTTATGGACGATTATGCAGCAGGCAGGGCTTTTGATGATGCAAGCTACATCTGCACAACATTACAGAGAACTGCCTTGGCCTAATGGCATGCTTACATTTCCAAGACTGATTTCTTCTGCTAAGTAAGACCGAATCATGTTAGTCCCAACTTGACAACAAGCAAAAAGACCACCCAGACAGCACACATACGCTGGCCCAACATAGGCTGTGGATCTAACATCATAAATCAGCTGAATGTTGGAAAAAGCATCTTGCCTATGTAGGTCCAATGTAGGCTTTCTATCCAAGTTTTACTATAGAGGCCTGATGTTAAGAGCATCTCCAGACCATGTTAGGATGAGATTAAAAACTGGTACTGTTTTGACGCAGTGACGATGAAAAAACTATATAGGAGCAACATAAACATGTTCTAATCATTTATCAGTCAGGTAAATGGAGAGCTGTTGAGAGTGTGATGGTAGTTGGCTATCCAGGCAGTCGTGCAAACATTCACTATTAAACCACAAGCAGCAACACAAAATTTCCCAAAGTGCCAACTGTCCCACCTGCTTCCTCATGTTTAGCCACAACAGCTTGGTATTATTTCAGAATTCAAGTCCATATTTTCTAGAGTCAAGCATACATTTGTAAGCAGCTGGTGCACATTTCTTGTAACTGCCGTATTCCTCCCAGTGTCTGCGCTGTTTCAGATTTCCTACACAAACTTCCATACTTCTCCCAATGTCACTTTCTTGTATTTCTCGTTTAAGTGTTCAATGATGTTGATATTAGTTGAAAAACATGACCAATACACTAGGACTGCACGATTAACTGAATTTAAATCTAACAAATGCAGCCAGTTTTTAAAAGTGGCAAGTGGCACCCAAATGGCACTTTCTGACACCAAGGCTGAATTAAAGGTTATTCTGTAAAACAATAGGTAACTATTTTATAAAAGTAAGCTCTACTACTAGTACCATTTATATAGGGGTAACTACTATATTACAGTAATACTAACAGTACCATATAAACAGTAATGTAGTACTAGTTTAGTAATAGTAACAATATTATTAGTTTCTTTTAGCTATTAGCTTTCCCCCCAAAAACAGTACATAAAATCTCAAATGTGTTTAATATGCAATATGCAATGAATAGAGGGTGTAGTACTTTTTTGAGCAGTGCCTGCAGCCAAAAAGACAACTATCAATCAATACCCAGCCCTATTTAAAACCATTTAAAACCAAGAGTTGGCCAGAAAAACAATGTGAAAGAAATGAATGACAACTAAAAAGTTATTTAAGTATATGTATATATATAAAAAAGAGGATGTGATCTCTCCTCTAACAAAGGATTTCAACATTGCTTTTTGGAAGTACTTTGTATTATAGATCGACCGATTGATCGTTTTGGCCGATTAATCGGCGCCGATAGGACGTTTTACAAACTATCGGAATCGGCGGAACTTGGCTCCGATAGTGGCCGATGGCTGCAGTTTTTTTTCCACAGCGCCACAAACTGATTCTTCCCTGCCCTGCTCTCTGTCTCTCTGATCACTGAGAGGCGGGGCTGCTCTTCACACAGAGAGAGAGAGAGAGAGAGAGAGAGACAGAGAGAGAGCATGGGAGAGAGAGAGAGACGGGGCGTGTGTAGCGGCAGCAGAGAGAGGAGAGAAGTGACCCAGGTGGATTAACTCGATGAGACAACGACACGCGTTATTGTCAGCGCAATAAAACCTTCACTTTCACTGGA
>OMLB01021915.1:0-13668 GCA_900302555.1 Myripristis jacobus
ATCTTAGCGTATGAAAAATGTATGCTAATCTGAGGAGGATGTCTGGGAGCAATTTCGCCCCAGAGCAATTTGAAATAAATTCGTTTTTTAAAATTTTATTTATTTTGTGTGTGTGTGTGTGTGTGTGTGTGTGTGTGTGGGCTGGACCAACAGTCTGTGCTGGGCAACTCCCTGTGTAGTGCTGGAGTTTACGTGATGACACTGAAGGCAACACTTTGGCTATATCAGGTGGAAAATGTAATTTAGCAATGGAGGGACAGCAAAATCTCGGGCTTCGGTCGGGTTCGGACACAAAAACATGAAGGCCTGTTGGGTTCAGTTAACATGCTCTCAGGCTCGGGCTGGGTTTGGATAAAAATATGCGACCCCATCCGCACTCTCGTTCCAAATTCATTTCTTTACAACTTACTAAATACCTGCTTAAAATTGCAGTCAGGAATCGATTTCAGGTAGTCCAGCCAAGGGAAGTTATGAGATTGCCTTCAATTACATTTTGACAACTTTGTCTGCAGAATATGGAAAACACCTGACTCAACAAACTAATTTACCTTACAAACTACAATTTGAACAGTGATGCTATCATTACAGCTGTTACATCAGCCTTAATATATATGACATTATCTGCAGATAGAAAATCTAAAAGCCTTTTCCTATCTAACATGTACTTGGGTACTCCAACAAGAAACTGTCTGTTTTCACTCTTTTCAAAAGTATCTATAATCTTATTTTTTTCCTTTTAGAGTAATTGTAATGGAACACAGTATATTTTATCAGATTGCTATAATCCTGTTACATGTATGTGAATCCTGTTGCAGGTTGGAGTAATGGCAGGGACAATGAAGAAGCACAGCCTAGCCGAGACTATTAGCCCATTCTCTGTTGAAGGGAAACATTCAGCTGGGCTAAAATGAGATTAGTGAGGATAGTGAGGAGAAACTATGTTCACCCATCCCGTACATGTACCACATGAAGCAGATGCCTTGCATTGGAGCTGCACGTTAGAAGGATATCTGTCAGGTGTCTGAATTACATATGCAAATCTAATCAGCTATTTTACATGCTGTCATAATTTGCTCAGAGAGAAACGTTGCACCTATATTGTGGATTCCAACATTATCATCATTAAGTTGCCCCTCCTCTCAACAGGATGCCAACCAAAGCAAACAACATGCAAGATAAATGTGGCACCAGACAGTCACTACAAGGTCTCTAAATGATGCTGAAAAACATAAGTGGATGCAACACAATATTTCAATGCCAAATTATGACTTTAGGGATCTGAACCTAAGCTGATCTTATAGGACATTTGCAAATGTTATGATTAAATGTGTTGATATCACAGGGCAAAATCTGAATTAGAAATTAGACATTTGAGAGTGAGGTGCCATTCAAGGACCGATGTTGTGGAGATAGTTCAGATGGATGGGCATGTAAACATGCATGCATCTCCATATAGGCTCAGTTAATGAATCAAATGATTATAATGAGAATGATTTGTGTTACAGTGAATGCAAATAGTGTCTTGGGAGTGCAATGCAATTTGAAGTGTAACTGAAAAACAAAGCACAGGCAGGGTGTTTAGGTATTTTCTGTTTTCATACCCAAATGAACAATGTCGTCAACATATTACCGTGTTATGATTAGCATTGTGATTCATTAATCTTAAAACGCTGTCAGTTAACACGGCTCTATTACAAGGCTATGTGATTTTGCACAGTTGCTGGAATGGGGGCTTTACCGCTCTATTCATAATCTCACAGGGTGAAAGCTAACAACACAAACCAAGGACAGTAAATGACATGAAGGCAGTATAAATATAAAATACTCAGCTCAAGATGCCTTATGTAAAATTTTCCACAGCTCCCTCGCCAACTGACAACTTGTCATCTCCTCAGTAAATGACAGACTGCTTGAATGAAATCTGCTATTTTTGGCCTGGTATTGTACCTGTTAATAGTCACAGCAATTAAACAGCTTGGCGCTCGGGCTGTGTATCTTCAGCAGAGAACATGTTTGGTGCGATGCGTGGCTGTGAAAAGTCCTGAGCCAAGCAGGCCAGAAGAGCTGCTAACTCTTTTTTAGCTGTGTGTGTTTTGTATTTGAGCAAGCAGCGTGGTAAATGACAAGACTTTAAGGTATGTAGTCGCACTGTGCATACTTATGAGGCGCCATATTTAGCAAGACCTCCTCAGCTGGTATGCATCATTACAGCCGTTCTGCTGAAGTGAAAAATTACGTTGCAGGGCAGGCCTACTTTTCTCTTTGTGTCGCTCTCATTGCTACACACCTGTGCTAATGCCTTCTTTTTGTAAAATACCCTGTATAACATTAAAATCCCTCTTAAACTACTCTATTTAGATAATAAATTCATCTTTCCATCTCTCCATCTAGTATCTTTAAATGGAAGGTTCAGCCAGAAAGATGTGTAACCTATATATGAGAGTTTAATGTGTTTGTGAATATTTCTCTTTATATTTAATGTATTTGATATACTGATTTGATATACTGTATTGATGTTAGTTATTACGCTTATTTGTGATTATGTGGAAATGTGGCACTTATCTATCTATCTATCTATCTATCTATCTATCTATGATCTTCGCTTTTATGTTTGGGTTGTACTGATTTATACATACCAACATGGGAGGGAGCAGTAAAGGACCTCTAGGTGAAGCGGATAATGCCTCTCTGCAGAGGGAAAAAGCCATTGCTCTGTCTTAAATCAGTATGGCTCCTTTAATTACAATAACATTACAATACAATAACTTTAATTACAGGCAGACAGACCCCTCATGTGGTGTTAATTCCACTGAACAAAGCCTTTCAAAGCAGTTAAAAGGATCCCCGTTCTTGGAGCTTGGGCTATACTGCAAGACCTTAATTGCATTGGAAATGCCACCATCACTGCTAAGTAGTTATTGTGAACCTATTGAGCATATTCACGTTTGAGTTATGTGGAGGGTACAATTTCTATCCTCAATTTTTCCTGTGTGTGTCCTTTCCAGTGCTCATTTATTTATTTTTTAAAATAACCTCAAGCAGCAGCCTCATTTGTGCTAGCTGAGTTTTTGAGAATTGAATTCTATGAATACACATCTAAACAGAGTTTTGTGTATCAGGGTGAGTCTATTCCATTATTGTGTTTTCCATACTATTATTTTATGTTTTGCCTTGCTGAAGCATGCTGAGAGAATAAAATGATACTGTGCAGGGCATGTGGGTGCAGAAGTGAAGTACTCCAGCAAGTCAACCTGTCTTCATGAATACATTTCAAACCAAGCTAGTGTAACTCAGACAGCCGTGGTTTTAAAATACCACCAACAAACACCATATGTTACTAAAGAAAGAGGAAACAATACATTTTTGGTTTTCTTATTTCTTATTTGTTCTGGAAATCAGCACTCTTCAGTACCGCCTCTGCTTCTGAATGAGGTTTGTGTTACTGGCCTCAGGCCCAGGGGCACCTGGGCCAGTAGCTATTTTTCTACCCAGTCCTGGATGGCTGTAGGGCTGTAAGGAACAGACACATTTGTCAGTGTGACCAGCCCAAGCACCATCTTTACTCTGCTTTATCAAAACCACAATCCATTTCCAGTTTATTCTTCAAATTCAGTATCATCATCATTAACCAAAATATGTTTCTGTACCAAAAATAAATGAGACTATCTTCTGTATCTTCAGTCATTGCTTACAATTACAGTAATATTCCTCACTTAACATTCAAACTGGCCTTCACTCCTAAACACTATGGTTTACTGTTCCTCTGACTGAAAATGAGTTGTTTCAACTTCCAGCACTTCTGTGAAATATTAATGCATAACTGTAATTTCAAATGCATGAAAATGATGAAACAAAGCAAATAACAACAACAAAAAAAAAAAAATCCTGCACATTCCCTTCCTCACTGGAGGTACTTCAGTTCCTTCATGTGAACCAACATCACCTGGCTCCAGCACCACAAAAACTACCTCAAATTCACCAGAATTTCACATGGAACTCATGAACTCAAAAGTAAATACTCTCCCCTCACAAGAGGAACTGAAAGTCTCCTGTGCTTTGTTATGCTCAGAATATGGGTCAAACACTTGGTGGTCATTCCAGGTTGGGCAGTGAAAAAAACAGGCGCTAGCTTGAAAAATAAACTCAACACAGAATTACAAGTGCTTATGTTGCCCACAAATCTGTCTGAATGTACAGCACATTTTACATTCCTACACTGCAGAGGAATAACACACCAATACATTTTTTTCAGTGATGGGTGAAGTAATTTGAGAGGTCATTTTGGCTTATTTGCTAATGTTAGGTTAAAGTTAGGGTCAGACATAAATTAGTTATGGCTAAGATTAGGGAAAGGCTGAGAGAAAGAGAATGAATGTAGGTCAATTAGGTCACAACTTCACCATCCTAGAGAAAAAACTGGACCTGGTGGTACAGCAACACCTACTGCCACAAAAAATATTAGCTGCATTTATTCCAAATGTATTATCTGAAACAGAGTAATTTATAAAGAAGCAAATTACATGTTTAAAAAAATGAGAGTGGTGTCAGTTTTTATTTTATTTCTAATAGAGGCTGTTTTTCCACCACCCTTTACATTTGCTTATTAAAAACTGTTCTGGTGCCTTCATCTTCCTGCTGTCAAACGCAGCGCAGAAAGCATAAGTAGCACTGAAACTGCAAAGAAACTTTCACAAATGGCTAATTTATGCACGCTCATTAATATCATCCAGATCTCGTCCTTTTTTTAGGAAGCTTCCAACCATCTTTATCTCCTACCACTGCCGCTTTTTTCCTTTTCTAATCTATTTTCAGTGCTTGCGGTTATCACAGGTAATCTGTGGCCAAGAGCCTGTTAAGATAAGAATCCAGTTCACAGTTGGTTTAGTTTTTTCTTTTTTTCTTTTTCTTTTTCTTTTTTTTTTCTTTTTTAAAGCAAATACCTGAGGTGGGCCACAGTGGTGTTCATCTTGGCAGGTGGAGGATGCCTTTAAGTCAAATGTTTAATACCAAGGGTTATCTGTGTATGTGTGTATGTATGTGTGTGTGTGTGTGCGTGTGTGCGTGCGTGCGTGCGTGTGTGTGCATGTGTGCGGGTGTATGCCTGCCCACAGGTCTGCTGTCTGTGATAATGAAATGCTGCATGTGGCAAAGAAGCATCCAGAGGGAAATCAGAGCTGTTTTTCATTAGGATCAGGTTTCACTGAGTGCACCTTCTACTCATTTTGTTTAGAGACACAAAAAAACATGAGGATACATCCTCATGAAAAAGGCACATTGTGTGTCATTACCAGGAAACACTCCCGCAATATGTTTAATGAATCAATATATGCCATAGGGGTGAAAAAACTCCCATTTTCACAAGTACACTTTACCTATAGCAAACAACAACAACAACAACAAAACAGATGAGGTACAGTTCTTGGAGACAGTCCTCTTCATGAAGAAACAGAACAGCACCCACACCATGTTTGACATTCACTCAATAAAAACCAAGCATCTACTCTGCGTTTATATTGCTGTTACTGTGGCATCCTTTTCTTTGGATTTCATTTTAAAAATGGATGAATGGATGGATGGAAATGCTCACTTTTAATGTAGAACTGATTTCTCAAACAGCTGATCATATTTCGTAACAATTCCAATTTTTTTTTCTCCAATGCTACAATAGAGCAGCCACCCTCTCTACTGTAGAAAACACCTCTAACCACATGCTATGCTATGCCTCTGCGTCCTCACAAGTTACTGAGGCATGTTTATGCTTTGCAAGTGACCCCTACTCATGAGTTTGACACGCTCATCATCTTAGCCACTGAACTGGCCTGCCCCCTGCAGTTTCGAGGGAGCACCGATGGTGCACTCGGTAAGGGAAGGCTCGGTGGGGGTGTCAGGATGACTGGCTTTGTTTGTCTGGAAAGGAAGGCAGTCAGTTGGATGCTGTCAGACCTCTCCGTAGAAATCTGTTTACACCCCACCCCATCCCTCTGTCCCTGCCTCCCTCTCCTCCCTTGGACTCCCAATCTATAACTTTTCCTCTATCCCTCCCACTGCTCTCCTCGTGTTCTGTCACCCACCCTCCTGTGTCCTCCTACGGCAACTTTAATCTGTCTCCCCCACCTCCTATATCCACTGAAAGCTAATTCTGTCCTGTAATATCCCCTTCTGTGCAGATACCCCAGGTGAGCTATGCCTCCACGGCTCCAGAACTGAGCGACAACACCCGCTACGACTTCTTCTCCCGCGTGGTGCCTCCGGACACCTACCAGGCCCAGGCCATGGTGGACATCGTCAAAGCCATGCGATGGAACTATGTCTCCACAGTGGCTTCAGAAGGGAACTACGGAGAGAGCGGCGTCGATGCTTTCATTCAGAAGTCTCGGGAGGATGGTGAGTGTACTTGGCCTCATACAGTATATCATTAGCACTTGTTTCACACTGTGCGTGGGTAGAGCTTGTCCAGCAAGCTCTGTATAAAAACTGCGAAGCATGAAGACACACAACCAAGAATCAGTCAGCCAGGTGGAGAACAAGATTTGATCGCAAAACATGCAAATGTAAAAGACGTGCTTTGATGATTAAGGTAGACTTAGAGGCCTGAACACAGCGTGATAATGGAATTTGTATTTTTTTTTACATGATCGTCTATCTCTTTCAACCAAGCCTAAGAATTAGTGCTAACTGGCTTTGGCTTGTTTGGCAGAATCATGTTGAGGATTAAAGGTACAAATTCATCCAGCATCCTCTGGTAGGAAAAATTAGACTTTGAGTGCAGCTGTCTTTGAGAAACATAATTTCTCCCACCGATAACACAGACACACACACACACACGCACACACAAAAGCCTTTTCATGTGGCTTCTCTTTAGATGTTCTTTCTTTACTTGTGATTTTTTCACATCCACCAAATTCCTCCACTGAGGAAGTTCCCAAGGAGTTTTAGTGTATGGCTGGACTAAGTAAAAGTGTAATTAAAAGGATGAGACCTTAAGGTGCCCTGGTCATGTCTCTGGCTTGCACTTGGCTGGACAGAGTGAGACAGACTTGGCTGTGGCTGCTCATCAATTACCTCCACTATCACTCCCTTGCCTGAACATTAAATGGCCTGGCCACCAGTCAGAGCCGGCTTCAGAGGGATGTGAAATGAGTGTTAATGGGTAAAAGTTCTTATAGGATTACATTTCAGGGGTAATACTTCAGCATAAGGACCAGGGCATGAATATCTCTACATATTAGGGTTTCTGGGTTACAATGGAGACTTTATTATTGTGATTAGATCTCAGTGGGATACATTAAGCTGAAGTGCCATTGTTTAATAGTGTCAAGTAATGGAGTGTGGGCAAACGCCACCACGCAGTCTTCCAACAATGAAGACGGCGGCTGTTGGTATTCCATGCATGCAATGGTAAGATTTTGATTCAAGGACTCCTAGAGGCCACATTCACTGCCATCAAAGGTAACCATTAGCAATTCTGACTGATCATCTTCACCTGATGAAGTATTTTCCTCCTAAATATTGGACAGACATGGCAAGAAAGCCTTTCCTGTCTCTGCACTCTCAGCATGGAATAGTCAACAGAAAGACTTGAAACAGGAATCTGCTTCTCTTATGGACTTCAAAGACACAGCTCTGAAAGATGACTCCATTGGGAGTTTTCTGTTGCTTTAAATAAGTTGTTGTCTCGCTTCCAAACGGTGGGACTGCTTTCTCGCTCTCTCTCTCTCTCTCTCCCTCTCTCTCCCTTTCTTTCTCTGCTTCTCCAGTGTACACACATTCACAATAGGCCCTTTTCAGAAGCATTTTAAATACTTCAGCAACCATGCCTTGTTTGAAGGCCTCTGAAAAGTTAGTGGAAGCTGAATCCACACCAAATCTGTCCAGACCACAAAAAAACAACAGGCTGAAAGCAATATGTGTTGACCCTTATACTATAAGGGTCAGCCTGTCCAGACTGCTGTGCTTTTGAAATACTATAAAATGTATAGTATTTCAACAGTGAAACAATCAGATTTTTTTTCCCAGGAATTACATATCCCTATGCTGCCCTGCAAAAAATCTCCATTTTAACAAGTCATTTTGTCTGACAGTATTAAAATCTTGTTGTTGTTTTTTTTAAAAATATTTTATTTTATTTTATTTTGGTTTTGGTTTGGTTTTTTGTGAAAGAAGTGAAAAAATCTGCCAGTGGGATGTGACAACCCCACTTGTTTCCAATATATATTTGTGGGCTGGCCTGCCTTATTCTGCCTTGTTTATCCTTGTTCCCAGAAAAATTCCAGAAACAAATGAAACTGCAGTGGAAATAAGGGGGATTACCTCATCTGGCTGGCAGAGTTTTCATTTGTTTGAAGAAAAACAAGATTTAAATGCAAAAAAATTGTTGAGATGGATGCTTTTGGCATTGCAGTAACTTGTGACGTCCAATAAGAACATTGAGGGAATTTTATTTCATTCATTTCGGTTTGCCTTTCACACGCACAACAGTGTTACCTGATTCGTGTTAGAAAAACAGTAATTGTAATCAAAATTCACACTGGGGAAGATTGATTGCAGTCACCCCAATACTTGCTAGTTAGCAAGGCTAAAGCTTCTGTAGGTAAACAGCTGTGTAAACAGCACTAATGCATCTTTGGCTTTGCTAGGCACTGAAAGCAGTGATGCTATGTGTATGTGTATGCTATCAGTGATTAAGACATTTCTTTCCCTAAAGCAGAGAAGGAACCGTGGTGGTTACTTGGACAGCCAGTGTGATGTGTTTGAAAGCTATAGGCTACCTACCTTTAAATTTACTGACTGGACTATGAAGTGATCTGAGCAGAACCTGTGCTGACTGCTGTTTGCCTTGAGGTGTCTGGATAATTGTGGCGATCCATAGTCGTCCTTTTGTCTCTGGCAGCTGTTTTGGCTTTCCTCTGTGATATTTGATTGTTTTCCGAATCTGGAGAAATGGCAAGAAAAGGATTTGTTCTCCACTGTTTTTCTGCCTTATTTGAACAATCAAACACAACAAAGCTTGACCATGGTGCTGACAGCAACGCGTCAGACTGAAGACTCCGATCTCCTGGCATGCCTGCCAGGGACTTCTAGAAAGCTTCAGCAAAGCCTATGTGTGTCTAGTTACTAATTACTAATGATCAAAGATGGTCAAAAATGATGGTGATGATAAAGAATCCTCATCCAATCTGTTAGAAATGAACTCTGACAGTATAAAAATCAACACTCTGCCACTGCTTATAAAAGTTCACACCCATCAGAGTCAATTTAACACTTCTAATAGCATTCAACACTCGTCACATCCGCTATGACCACACATACAACTCTCCAATCAGCACTCAGCTCAACTCAAAGTAATTGTCACTGTGAAACCAACACTTATTAACACTACAAAATTTGCTTTGTAGTCTCTTACATTAATCTTGATCTCTTAATTGAAATGCACCCATTACTCGGCCACCAGCACCCGGTTGTGGAAGAACTTTACGCTGATATATTATTTTGCTAACGCATTGTTAATTTACTGTTGCACCCCTGCACTTAATTTGCGAGCTACTATTGTCTCGGGTTGAATGTACCAAGAAAATGAGCTGAAAAGGCAAATAATGTGAGTCAGCTCCCACAGCGACTAGCCCGGCAGCCCATCAGCCACCTGCTTGGAACTGCACCAGTAGAGCTCTCTCTATCTTTCCCTCAAAAGAGCTAGCAAATACAACTGAGTACAATGAACTCAGCAAAAGGCAGATGATGAAAGGTAAATATGTATCCCAGGTGGAGTTTGTTGATCTCAGCTGTGTACTTCCCTTCCATGGTAAACAGTGACTGGAGCCAGGATCAGTGGCATCAGCATCAGTGGGTTTCAGTTTTCCCCTTTCTTGGGGTATTTCGGGTGAGCAGCTGTTCATCTGCCATGCACTGACCCTGGAGGTGACTTCCCCTAAGGGCGGATGCAAGGATACACGTAGAGAGGGGAAATCACTAAATCAGCAGTAGCAATGGGCTGAGTCTGTGATCAAGAACGGTACTTCATATGTGGCTTGAAACATGTGACCAGGGGTGCAGTGAAGGGTGCATGTGGATAGCTTCTTTTTATTTTTTAGAGTTTAGACTATAACCATCTTTCAGACTAATAGCCACTGAAATATATAGGAGAGTATACCTGCTTCTTGTGCTTACTAGTCTACCTATACACTATCACTGCAGCCCTGTATGTTGCTGATTTGTGAAACTTTATATTATAGAGCACAGTATGTGCCATTTTAAACCAACACTGGGAGGTTTTATTCCGACAGTAGCAATATACCAGATGCTGTGACATTTGCCAGCCTCAGTGCCAGATCAGAGAAAGGTTGCTCTTGGCCAGGTGAATTGTGAACTTAATCAAGCAAGAAGGGAATTTAAGGAAATAACAGGACAACTGGGCCATTAGCGCTAAAATTACAACACCCACACAGCCAAATAATTTGGTAGGAGCGTATTAAAAGATGTATTTTCAGCTGATATGGACAGAAGATGCTTTATTTCTTTAATTTCAGACGCAGGGCTTATTTTGCGCAATATACGCACAGTTTCTGGAATGAAATGTTTTTAATGGTCATCTGGGGGCCACTCCATGGTCTGTTACTGCAAACTAGCTGGGTGCTTATGAATATAAGATCCTTCTTGAGTATAGCCCCCTTTTGAAAACAGACAGGAGACAGTGAGGCTAGTCAAGTGTGGGCTAATGGGCAAAAGAAGCCCATAGAGTCCCATCTTTGACTGCAGACAGCCCCTCACTGATGCAGACATGTTGATTACTGTGGAGCATGCCCTAAGAGATGCCATTAATCAAGTTAATGAAACACAGTGTCAATAAGAACCCTAACGAGATCCCCCTGCAAACTGATGGCCTGCTTGACATCAACACGAGAAACTCTGCTAATGGAGTCACTGTCCTCCCTCTTTGATCAGGAGGATTTCAAGCATTAGAACCACAGCTAGCCTGGGCTGCATGGGGGGGCCAAGTAAAATAAAGAAAAAGAAAAGGGGAACACGCACAACCCTGCATTGCTCCTGGGTGATTTATTTCTAAACACAGAGAGCAGACAATGTTAAATTGGGCTGAGCTTTTGCCAGGTAACAGAATGTACTGTATAAGTACACTTCGCATAGCGAGATCTATCTGAAGAAAGATCTGGCTTAACCCACTAATTCTGCTATGCAGGATAAAAAGCACTCTTGCTTGGGGTTTCTTGAGCAGCCTAAGCCCAGGATGCAGCGATGGTGCCCTTGCAAAAAAAACTTTCAGGGGGGTGGCTTGCTTTGATGTTCACTGGACAATTTAATAGCTGTATGTAGCTCTTGCAGAACATCATTAAAACCACATCACAGAGGCCTGTGTGAAGTAGAACGGATCGGTGAGTTGGTACATACATACTAGCTCAGAGGCTGTTGTTGTTTCATGTAGTGACGGGGATTATGAAAACGTTAACACGCAGGTAGCAGAAGGTTGTGAGATGGTGACTGAAATAGGCTTATATACCCACTGTCTAAATCTGGTCAGACCAGTGCACTCTGTGATAAAGGGTGATAAAGTGTGATAAACAAGGGTAAAGATTCCATTAATGCTTGAATAACTTGTTCTGCACCTGAACACAATTCTTTGGGTTGATGCTCAATGTTATTCTATTTAATTACATGATTTTTAGCCTGTTTCCTCCTATCATTTTTTTTTTAACAAAGCCATGTGAGGCACACTGCAAACTGATTAAAAAAAAAGACACAAAAGATGGTGAGTGGATTATCCAGTGGGCGGTGGATCACTGCACACACAGCGACAGAGAAAGACAGAGGAACATCTGTATTCTAAATGGCTGCAGCCTCCCTGGGAACAGATCACAGCACACTCCATGATGATCCTGCTACTTTCCATATGGCCTTTTAATCTCTAGTTCTCACCCGCGTGTGGCATGTCAGCCTGTTATGTCTTTATTTATTATTTGACATAACGCAAATGACCCCTGAGTGCCTCAGATATGTCCTGTTGCAATTTGTTTCAACAATTACTCGTCTTTGCTTAATTGGGCAAGGCAGATGAATCAGTAATCATCACTCATCTCCTTGGTTGCTTTTTTTTCTCTCCCTTTCACACAGGGGCTTCTCTTCAATGACATTATGATTATGCATCTCCCTTAATTCGGACATATTGTAAAAGACAATGATTTAATGCACGTTCTAACCTTGGTCTTCAGTAGTACAGACACAAACTACAGATACAACTACAGATACCGTCAGAAGAACAGTGTGTTCTTCAGACAATATGCTGTAAGCATGCACGTAATAACGGGTTTTGAGGATATTGAGGACATTGGTAGGAAATAGACATAAACCCCCTGGCTTCCCCATTTGTAAACATGCCGTTTCCATTTGTAAATATTAAAAACTAAAAAAATTACACCAACTGCAGTCATTTCTGCCGATCCAATCAAGACAGCAGAAAGCCAAAGAAATGGATTAGGGTGTGGGGGAGGTTACAGGGGATGCTGCTGTGAAGCAATCCAGGAGCTGTTTAATTTATCCTGAAGTACCCGGGGGATGCTGCACAAATTTGCCACAAAAAGCAAATGTGAATTGGTACAGATAAGGTTAGTGGCTGCTAAGCTAATATATGAATATAATTGCATGGGGAAAAAAGATAAAAAAGAGGATGCTGACTGTGAGAGATCCACACCAAAATGGCTTCCAATTGCTAGGATGCTGGGTTGTCATGTGCCAATGACTGAAGCTCAAATTACATTTGTTGGGCATCAAATTGCATCCAACAATAGGGGAGACAATCAATTTAGGGTTCAAGAAATATAAAAGAGCACAAAATGAAACACATTTGAGGGATATGAAACAATGAAACAAACTTAATTCAGCCGTGTAGCAGCTCCATGCTTGAAATAATGATAT
Source organism: Myripristis jacobus (assembly GCA_900302555.1). Taxonomy (NCBI): domain Eukaryota; kingdom Metazoa; phylum Chordata; class Actinopteri; order Holocentriformes; family Holocentridae; genus Myripristis; species Myripristis jacobus. The sequence goes on from OMLB01021915.1 coordinate 12,922, forward strand.
TGGAGATGTAGACGGGGGGCAGGGCTGAGCGATAGGTTGTCAAAAGATATTCAACAAGGCCTTTGCATTTGCCAATTGTTTAGAAGAGAAAAGATTTCACTGAAACAAAATCAACCAATTATGTAAATTGACCTACTCAAGCAACTAATCTGGATTAGAATTCTGCAACTAATCCATACAGCCTCTCCTCATAACATGTTGATAGCACTTTTGTAAGAGGGATAAGATGTGCTCAGCTTTCACTAAGCACTTTTTAAATGGCTTCATATGATCATCATTAGACTTAGCTTACTTATTTTATTTTTTAATATTCCTAAGATTTTGATGAGAAAATGTTCTTGGCGACTGAATTGAACGGATATAAAGTGGAATTTGATAATGTGACGACTGAATTTACAACATAAAAGCAGTTTTACTGACATATACAATATACTGACATTCCACCCATTGCAGCTCCTCAAAATTCAAAGAGATACATACTTAAAAACAGGGGCCCTCAAAGTTTTGATGAATGAGGGCCAATGTAAGGACAACACTGGATTGAGGGCCACCCAAGAAAAAAACAGAGCACAAAATAATTCCAAAACAAATCTTTTCTTTAAAAGCCTGTTCTAAACTAAAAATCATGCCAGTTATCAATCATGTGAGAAATGCAGGTTGTGTTTTATGGAGGGGAAAATAGGCAGTTAAGCCTATTTGAAATTATGTAAGCATAGTGGTGCACTCCTCGCCCGTGAGCTTGTGGTA
>OMLB01021916.1:4730-17733 GCA_900302555.1 Myripristis jacobus
CCAGAGCCGGGGGAGGGGGGTAATATTTTGACAAAAACCTCAGAATTTCCAAGATTCAATTCATTAATTTATTTATGAATTTATAATAACAGTACTAATTAGCCTGTAAGTCAAATGAGTGCACTGTGACGTCTTACCTGACTTTAAGGCTCCTCAGGTCTCGCACAGTGAAAGCCTGGCCTGCCTTCAGAGGCGAGCTGCCCAGCTGCAGAGCGCCATGGTGAGGTTCCTTCTGAAGCTCCACCTGCAGGGCTTCCTCCATGGAGTCGACGTCTGACAGCAGCACGTGTTCAGGACCCAGCCAGCACTGCGCCCCCTCATCCACTGTCAGAGAGTTACTGATGACCTGAGGGGAGAACATACTGCATCTATTTTTTTTTCACATTTCCACATACCCACACTGCTGTCATCTTCATTCATTTTTTTTATATCAGCATGTTTAAGTGCTGTTATTTTCTGCAATCAACTAATGCTGTACCTTGTTTTTCCTTTCTTTTCCTCTCTCTATGTTGCTCATTCACACATGCACTAATGTTCTTCAAAAGAACATTAGTGTATGTTAGAATCATTGGTTGCGTGACATTTAATACCTCTCTTTTGCTACACTCTTATTCATATTCCAACAGCTTGACGGCATCCCTTACTTCCGGTGTCCACCACCGGGTTCTGGGATTGCCGTCACGACAGGCACCAGAGACCTTGCGGCCACAGCTCCGAACAGCCACATCAACAATGGAGGCTGAGAACATGGTCCATTCGGACTCAATGTCCCCAGCCTCCCTCGGGAGCTGGGAGAAGCTCTCCCAGAGGTGGGAGTTGAAGACCTCCCCAACGAGGGGTTCGGCCAAACGTTCCCAGCAGACCCGCACAATACGTTTGGGCCTGCCAGATCTGCCAAGCTTCCTCCTCCGCCAGCGGATCCAACTCACCACCAGGTGGTGATCAGTTGACAGCTCAGCCCCTCTCTTCACCCGAGTGTCCAAGACATACGGCCAGACGAAACGACAACAAAGCCGATCATTGACATTCGGCCTAGGGTGTCCTGGTGCCACGTGCACTTATGGACACCCCTATGCTCGAACATGGTGTTTGTTATGGACAAACTGTGACTAGCACAGAAGTCCAATAACAGAACACCACTTGGGTTCAGATCAGGGAGGCCGTTCCTCCCAATCACTGCCATTTGGCCCGTAGGCACAAACAACAGTGAGAGCCCTCTCCCCAAGGTGCAGAGAGGCGACCCTCTTGTTCACCGGGGTGAACCCCAACAAATGGCGGCTAAGCTGGGGAGCTATGAGCAAGCCCACACCTGCCCGCCGCCTCTCACCGAGGGCAACTCCAGAGTAGTGGAGGATCCAGCCCCTCCCGAGGAGCTGGGTTCCAGAACCCAGGCTGTGCGTGGAGGTGAGCCCGACTGTTTCTAGCTGGTACCTCTCAACCTCACGCACAAGCTCCGGTTCCTTCCCCCCCAGCGAGGTGACATTCCAGGTCCCCATCGCCAGCCGTTGTGTCTGGGGATCGGGTCGCCGAGGCCCCCGCCTTCGACTGCCACCCGATCAGCATAGCACCGACCCCTTACGGCTACCCTTGCGGGTGGTGAACCCACAGAGGGTTAGACCAGTTCAGGCTGGGCCCATCTGGACCCCGTGGGCAAAGGCCTGGCCACCAGGCACTCGCTCACGAGCCCCAACCCCAGGCCTGGCTCCAGGGTGGGGCCCCGGCTCCGCCGTACCGGGCAACGTCACTGTCTTTGTTGTTCTCTTCATAAGAAATTACATACATAATTTCTCCCTGTTGCATTGTTTGAGCAACAGAGAGTTTTGGCTGTTTTTCATTTAATGGTGGAGAGTAAAGCTGCGTGATATGACCTAAATCTCAAATCCTGATATAAGTCATTTCATATTCCAGTAATAATACGTATCACAATATAGCCCATTTTCTATAAATTGCATGAATTGTTTATATAAAATGACCACATGGAAAGGCCTGTTTTTTTTTTACTACATTCTGAATTATTTACTTGACAAATAAAAGGTACTGAATCTTATTTGAAAATTTTCCTCTTTTAATTTGGGACCTTTGTGCAAATTTAGGACTATATGACTTGTGAGTGTAAAACAGAAGTGTAATGATGCTGATCCTCAGTCAGTTACCTGGGACAGTTACTTCTGTGTGTAAATGCTGCCACAGCTACACTGTAGGTGTCAGTGGCTCCTGCAGGGCCTTAACAACACCTTGACCAGTGTTGTCGCTATCGGTGAAGTGTGGCACTCAGAACAAATGCTCATACTGGTCTGCACCATTAGAGCATAGCTGCAGCAACACTTCCACACAGGATTTAACTGAAGCTGTGCTGTTTCATGTGTTATGCAGTTAATTTATGTTGCCTGGGGGTCATTCTGCTGTGCAGATGAATGTTAAGCATCATGCAAATTACAAAAAATAAACCGCTGTATTATGGTAACGAGTTGATTTGTTACACAACGAAAGAAACAGTAGAATATAACACGGAATTCTAGATGGGTTTCTGTTGTCACATGATGTATATCGTCTCATACCATGGTGTGGGTGAATACTCCTCCTGATTGGCCGGCCGGTGTGCATTAAAAGCGTATTGCACTTGTAGTTTGGCTCAAGTTCAGTCACCGTTCTAAAGTAATCTGCTACCTAACTTGTAACCACAGCAAAATTAAAACTCATAGGTATCAAAGCTTACTTGTCATCAACTGTGGCATTAATGCTGAGTTATCCACTTGATATACTAATGACTGTGAAGGAAAACAGCAATGCAATTTTGTATATTGTTTCCTGCCCTTTCCTTTATATTGTTGGCAAATGACCATGGTGTAAGCAGGATAATCAAGTCGTAAGTGTGTGTTTAACAGTGTTAAGCTATGACGTAGAGGCAAAGAGCCACCTGACGTGAAGCAGAGGATGGTTGTTGATTATCCCTCACATATAGCACAGTCCTATTGGGGAGAAGTAGCATCCTCTTGTGGCTGAGACTGATGCAACAGGAGCTGGATGGATGAAAGATTGTTTATTTTTCTCATCTCTGACACGCAGGATCGAGCTGACAGAGCTGCCCGTTACGCCAAGAACCAGGAGGAGGTCCAGGCTGCCAAGCAGGCTGCCCTGCAGGCCAAGCAGGCAGAGCAGGAGGCCAGGAAGGAGGCCTTAGCCAGGGAGAGGAGGTAAAGCCCATGTCAAAACCCAGTAGGGATTCATCATACCGGTATATGTATGGTGTATATATATATATATGTATGTATATGTGTGTGTGTGTGTGTGTGTGTGTGTGTGTGTGTGTCCATCTGTGATCCTCCAGTGCTATAGCGAGGATACAGTTCCGCCTCCCAGATGGCTCCTCCTTCACCAACCAGTTTCCGTCAGAGAGCAGACTGCAGGAGGCTCGGCAGTTTGCTGTTCAGGTCAGCCATTTCCTCAAACTAAAAAACAAAGTGCACTTCTAACAGTATGCAGCAGGAGGTCAAGACGCCCTAACTGCTTAACATACATTTTGTCAATAGAGGATTGTGCTTTTCAGAAAAAATACAGTCGTCTTTTATGGAGATTAAATATGAAAATTACATGTGATTTTTTAGATCACTTATGACTCACCTAATCTGGTAGGAGTTTATTTTCCCAGCATTTTACAGCTACTCTGCTAAGACATGCATTCCTGTGTGATTCATTAAGAAAATATTATATGAATCAGCTGAAGTGAAGCAGGGGTTTCCTGGCTTTGTGTGGTAAAGCATATAGTACATGTCTGACCTGTGACCACTTTCACATTTCACAGGCATGTCACAGTATGATAATAACAGAGTCTACTACAATTTATTTGAATTATGTACCGCATAGGCTATTTGATAGATTATTTGAATATAGTGGTGCTATCTTCTTCTCACTGTTACTGAGTGCTGGATACTGGCTGGATGTTCCTAGCTGGATGCTAACTGTTAGCCTCCTGCCATTGAGCTGGACTCCCTAGCTAACACTCTGAAAAATAACCGCCCTAATCCACTCAAGCAACATTTAACATCACTTTCCAACTGTCCTACATAACAGCTGAGGGGGAAGAGAATTTTTTTTTTTTCTTAAATGGGTGAACTATCCCTTTATGCATATGTGGCTAGTTGTGATCAGGCCACATGTTAGTGAAGTACAGCAAGCAAAGCCACAGGTACAGGACTGAAGCAGTTATCAATGCTCTGTGCTGATACAGCCTGATGGAGAGCAGGCTGAAGTTGCAATAGTACTTTCATACTGTAAGCCTTAAGTTTGCTCTTGTGAGCTTTTGTGGATTTGTTCCTCTCAGGAAGTGGGAAATCGCTACGGTAACTTCTCCCTGGCCACCATGTTCCCTCGGCGGGAGTTCACAAGTGAAGACCTGAACAAGACTCTGCTGGAGCTGGAGCTGGCTCCCAGTGCCTCCATCGTGCTTCTGCCTGTGAGTTGATACATGAGGCCGAGGGCTCATTTGGCCTCACATGTTAGTGATGTTCTGAACTTCACTTCCACTGCAAGCTTGTTGTGTCACTTGCCTCATATTTATGGAATTAAACCTTCGTTGTTTACACCAAGAAATAATAGAAATAATAACCAAATAACTGTACTTTTTTAGTAGGTTGACCCTTGTTATTAGTAATGACAAACCATATTTTGTTTTTTGATTGACCACACAGTTTTTGAACTTGAAATCTCTACCAAACAGTCAACATTTTGAGTACATTCTTTTTTAGAATACAAACCACCATACAGACCACCTCTTGAAGCTCATGGAGAGAATGCCAAGAGTGTGCAAAGCAGTAATCAGAGCAAAGGGTGGCTATTTCGAAGAAACTAGAATATAAAACATGTTTTCAGTTATTTCACCTTTTTTTGTTAAGTACATCCAATCCAATCCACTTTATTTATATAGCACAATTTTAACAAACACAAGGTTTGTTAACTCCACGTGTTCATTCATAGTTTTGATGCCTTCAGTGAGAATCTACAATGTAAATAGTCATGAAAATAAAGAAAACGCATTGAATGAGAAGGTGTGTCCAAACTTTTGGCCTGTACTGTATTTAGCTCTATCGATTATCACTTTATTCCATATGAAATAAGAAAAGCACACAAATGTACTATCAATGGACTATCAATGAACAATAATGGAATGAAATCAAAATGTATTGCAACTGAGTGGTAAACCTGTTTTAGTCGGCTTGACTTCAGTTGCAAGTTATTTTTCAGGTAGAAGAAGCATTTTCAGCTGTTAGATCACCTTTTCCCTTTCAGTGTAATCTACAGCTCAGCCAAAAAAATACCCCAAACAATACAGGGCTGACATGTACAGTATCCGTGATGTCTCTCCTCAGCAGTCGGGTCGGCCTGCTAACACAGTGATCCAGTCGTCAGGCGGGGGGGTCTGGGCCGTCCTGGGCACCATCCTCTACCCGTTGCTGGCTGTATGGAGATTCCTCAGTGGCTTCCTCTTTGCCAGCCCACCACCCGGGGGGGCAGCCAGAGGCCCCACCCAGCGACCCACTGCTTACCCCAACTCAACATCAGCCTCCTCTGATGAACCAAAGAGGTGAGGGACACCTCAAAGCTGCTGTTATGTCAAAATACACCTACCACATTAAAGGGATAGTTCACCCATCTTCCTCATACTGCTTGATACTGGCTGGATGCTCCAAATGCTAACTGCTTATTTCTGAGAATGTTAGCCAGGGGGAAGCCCACGTAAATGTCAGGAGGTTAACAGAATATCAGTAAATTTATGACACAGCACTTCCTGAGGGCCCAGCAGCCTCTACACAGAAAGGATGCGTATGCTCCGTCAGCACAGCCTGTGTTCCTGTACGAGAGGACTATGCTCAAAAACAAATGGATTTGATTTTCTAAAACTGACTCCTGTCTTATCAATCACGTCTCATCCTCACAGTGCAAACGTAATGCATACCAGCAGCCAGAGCAGGTCTTTTTCACTCTGTAAAGAGACATGCTTGTAAATGGCAATTATGAGGTGGTGTCTTTCTATCACTGGTTTAATGCTAACAACCATAACACTGAGACCTACAGGTGAACCTTTCATATATAATCATTTACACTCTCTCTTCCCATTTCTCTCCTTGTTTTCTTCAGAGAAACTCTTCGCAAGCGCACTCTGGAAAAGAGGCCAGAGGATTTCAAAAAAGATGGCAAAATCTACAGACTGCGGACCCAGGAGGACAGCGAGGACGACAACAACACCTGGAATGGCAATTCCACCCAGCAGATGTAGTGCAATAACAGCAGTTCTCTCCATCCCAGCTGCCCCCCACTCTTCCCTCCCCACCTGTTGCTCTCTGACATGGTGTGAGTTGTTCACGTCGGGACAGTGTAATTAAGGATTATGCTGACTTTAGGGCTATGTTGTTCTTTGGTTTTTTTGTTGTTGTTTTCTCTCTCTCTTGTCCAAGCCTATGCTCCTGCTCCTTGCCTGCATGGGTAGATAATAATAATCAACATAACCTCCCATGGGCTTGAACTGAGAGTTTCCTTTGTGTTGATTCTACTTGATTCTGTCTCTTAGACGATGACCATGGGTTACCACAGTTTTGCTCAATCGGTTTGTATATTGGAAATGTGAATTTCATGAGGCGACTTGTTCAGATATTACTTTACAGAGGAAAGACAGATTGTGTTTTATTTAATAGCAGTAACCCCAGATGTGTAAAATGACCTTTGCTGAAACGATTTGAGGGCACTGGCAGAGAGTTGTGTCTGTGTAGCTCTTGGTTTGTTGGTTTTCTACCAAGGAGGTGCCTCCCCCATCCCACCCCAGCAACGGCGGCCTTGGCAGTAGAATGCATTTCTACCAGTTGAAAATGGGCAACCACTGTACTGCTCTCATCTGACAATGAGAATAAAAAAAACTGTTTTTCAGTAAACCTAACTGGAGTTGTAAGTGTCAGCCTCACTGGTTTATTTACAAGTTGGTGCTTTACAGAGCCCTTTAGCACAGGTTAAAGAATTTCTCCACGTCTTTTAACCCTTTGAAACCACCGGGGGTCAAAGGTTTTATTCCTCATTCTGAACAAAATTAACTTTGTTTCTTTTTCTTTTTCTTTACATTTTCACGTATATACAGTACCAGTCAAAAGTTTGGACACACCTTCTCATTCAGTGGTTTTTCTTTATTTTTATTATTCTCCACATTATAGATAAATACTGAAGACATCAAAGCCATGAAGCACTTATGGAATTATATAGTAAACAAGTGCTAAAGAAAACCAGAATATGTTTTATATTTTAGATTCTTCAAAGCAGCCACCTTTTGCTTTGATGACAGCTTTGCACACTCTTTTCTCAGTGAGCTTCATGAGGTTTTCCAACAGTATTTAGATTAGATTTTTAGTATTCATTTATAATGATTGTAAATAATATTCTCATAATTTCCCCTCTACTTCCCCCTACTTTTTTTTTTTTAATTAATTTTTGGGTTAAACAGTTAAATGCTTGTGAAAGACATCTGGAACACATCTGAATGCGGCCACAAGCATACCAACACTAATTTAATGTAACAGTACATTTCATGTCAGTCCAGCTTTACTGATCTCATGGCTAAACATTAATCATTATATTGTTTTCTTGTTATTTTCAAAAAATATTTACACTAATTTTCATGCATACATGTTTGTCATATAAATCATGCGAAATTTCTCAGGTTTCAAAGGGTTAATTTATTAATTTCAGGAGAACATCTTTTGGTTACAGTAACTGATTATACAGTATGAATCAGAAACTATCAACAGTCACATTTGATAGATAACTTATTAAGGCACATTGTGATTCAACTGCACAGTTTGCACAACTTCATGACATCCTAATTCATTGGTGTATTATCCAGCATTTGTACAGAATTTAAAAAAAATCACTGAAAAGTTGGGTCACTCAAATGTCTCAACAATATCAGTAGCAAGCTTACGGCAAAAAATGGCCCAATTGCAGGCACTGTGACACAGGACAGTCAATAACAGCCCATTACAATCCTGTGCTGCAACAAGGCTGCATAAATCTGTTAGTTGTGCAGGGCATGGCACCACGTGGATACTCAGAAAATATTGCAGGATTTCTCTTGAGCTAACAATAAGCCTTCAAAATCTGTCAATATGGTGGAAGAACCTGTGACTGAGCTAAAACCGTTTAATTTCACCGCAGCATGACTGTAACCCCACTGCACTCCAGAGGGTACATCCATTTGGGAAGACAGCCAGCTCTGCATATCATACTAAGATTTTTTTATTTTACAAATTCACACTGAAAAAAAAAATCTATTGGATCTTGATGAAATAAGATGAAATAAGATGAATTTTACTGTCATATTTACTAAGCCGTACATGTTTTCATTTCAGGTCTAATCCAAACTGAATTAAATGCACTAACAAATAAAAATAACACAAACACAATGTCATTTAAACTGGTCATACTGTAGTTCATTCATTCATTCATTTTCCAAACCATGTATTGTGGTAAGGGTCACGGGGGGTGCTGGAGCCTATCCCAGTGCTCACTAGGTGGAAGGCAAGGGAACACCCTGAACAGGTCACCCGTCCATCACAGGGCAGACAGACAAGCACATTTACACCAAGGGTTAATTTAGTATCTCCAGTTCAGGTCAGTTGTCTTGAATGTCTTTGGACAGTGGGAGGAAACTGGTGGAAACCCACGCAGGCACAGGGAGAACCTAACTCTAACCCTGGCCGGCCAGCCGGGACTTGGACTTGCTGTGGGGTGACAGCGCTAACCACCGTGCCGCCATACTGCAGTTACTTTTACGTAACTGAAGCTGTACAGGCCTGCCGCTGATTTTCCTCTGGAGCCAACAAAGAGGGGCGGTTGGGGGTCCCACCTGAGCACCAGTTGCAGGTGAGTTCATGTCACGACGTCTGTTATTGTGAAACTATGTATAGAGATCTACTTATCCACACAATCAGTGGTTGCTTCATGTGCTTCCAGTGTTGTAGAAAAACCCCTAATTGGCAGCCAACAAATAAAATAATAATAAAAAATATATACATACAAAAATATACTGTACTAAGAGGGGGTGTTAGCTATAAATTTAAAAATAACAACTTGTTTTCTTGCTGCAGGCTGGGTCAGGTTTAGTTCAAGTAAACCTGAAAAATTTGTTATCATAGCAGAGCATAAGTTGTCATGGCAACTGTAAACTACTTTGATCTCACTTACTGAACGAGTAAATCTCAGATTTCTTTTCATTTATAAATAATATATCTGGATTTCTTATCAATCATGTTTCTGAGAACAGCCTAAAGAGCAACTTGAAGAGTTGTGGAGTGCAGAGACCTTTTTCATAGCAGCCATATTGACATGAAATAGCAGGTAAAAACAGGTTGTGTTAGTTAAATTAATTAAGGTTCCCTTCCATTTAGTGTAGCAGAGCCTTTATACTGAGCCAAAATGCATGATAGCAGGAGCCTGGCTCTGTTTGACCTGAATGGAATGGAACCTTAATTAGTAACACTGGTGACACATGGGTTTACCTGCTATTTCATGTCAAACTGGCTGCTGTGCAGAAGATTTACTGGATCACAAAACAGTTCAACGACAATCCAACTGTTGTGCCATAAAGTTTCCTCTCCTGCTGCCTATAATGCTCAGCTTGTCTTGTTGTCACAGTAACAGAGGTGTTCATTCACCTCTATGTTTGGCCTTGAGCTCATAGTTAGTGCTGCTGTTGGGCTGGACTGCATTTAATTGAGAGCTGTTTCTACTATTTTGTCCCCCCTCATATAAATAAATAGGGAGGACAAAAAATTAGAAACACCTCTCACTATAATGTAGTCCAGCAGCAGACCTCTGCAAACTACAACCTCAGTAATAAACACAGAATTAAAGTGACACAATCTCCACAATGTCAACACAAACTGAACATTATAAACTTTGTTACAAGGTAGAATTTATGGCAGAGCTGTTTGCCTGTTGCATCAGACAGACTGGACAGCTGGAGCTGAGAAAGTGGACACTGGGTGTATATTGTTCTGGTTTCACAGTGGTGTCATATCAGTCCTGTCTCATTTTGTTTTGAAGCTGATGAGGTATTCTGGGTAAGCGCCGGCGTCACAGAAAACCACGTAGATGAAGGGTTTCTGGAGGTCATCCACGGCAGAGTCGTGCAGGCCGGCCTGTGGGTTGCTGGCGCTCCGAGGGCTCGGCTCCTTCATGCCCTGGAGCCCCTTGCAGGGTTTGCCGACCAGGACTCTTGCTCGGTACATGTACTTCAACCCACTGGCATCTGGGTTAGAGTAAGTGTCTTGGCATGAGTACCATGATTCTTTGGCGAAATAGGTGCCGTTGCCATATACAGTGGCTGAGAAAACACAGAAAAAGGACGTGAAGAAAATGGAATGAAATTTTTTTTAAAAAGTGCTCCACAGGTAAGCGTAAAAACCTGGCATGATACTAAAAACATCAGTCTTTCAGTGAAATGAAGGACTTCAATAAAATGTAAAAACATAAAAATTAATGGACACAGCAGCTTAGCAAATATGTGTTCTTACTTGGCTGTGTGTAGCATTTTCGCTTCAATATTGTAAATCAGAGCATTAAAGGGGTAGTTCAACCATTTTGAAAAATGTGATATTATTAGACTTCCCCCCCCCAGCTGTTCTGTAGGACAGTAGAGGTTCTGTCTTCCTCTCATTGGTACTGAGTGCTGGATACTGGTTGGATGCTCCAAATGCTAACTGTTAGCCTCCTGCCATTAACATGGACTTCCCCCCAGCTAACATTCTGAAAAATAACTGCATTAATCCATTCAAAGAAGGTTAAAATCAGTTTAAAAATGTCACTCTCTGAAACTAATGTGCACATAAGACTATTGAGTACACGTGGATGACTAACACTAACACTCTTTCAGCTAACACTCTGAAAAACAACCACCTTAATCCACTCTAATTGTGAAATAAATAAAGTTTTAATTTAATGACATGTAGCATAATTTTTACAGCTCCAAATGATGTTAAAAAAAAAATGTTAACAACAAACAAACAAACAAACACAATCTATTAAGTGCAGTAGCACTATTTTCTGGTATGTTATTTTTATTCTATTTTTTTTACTAATGTTCTGAATATTTATTTTATTATTTATCTATTTATTTATTGATTTATTTATTCATTTATTTATTTATATATAGGCTAGCTTGCTCGTCACCTGTTTTCCCATTATCTCTGAGAGAAATCAAGTTCATTGCAAGTTTCAAAGGGTTAGAAAAAACTGACTGGCCCTGCGTTCCAGTACCCATACTACCGTACTATTTAGTATGCAAGAAAAAGAATGAGTATGTCCCAATACATAGTATGTCAGATGCAGTATGCCAAGAGTACCCAACTACTACACCCAGTCAGATTTCACAATATGCAATTCAGCATGCTTCTCTGGCCATTCTGACCCACAATCCTTTGCGCAGTGGAAGTTACAACGCACTGACTGAGCTGTGTGTAGCCACACCCACATATAAACACAGACAACACGGCACACACATAGCACTCACCTCGCTCAGTGACAGCAGAAGCGACAGAAAGACAGAGGATAAGGAATATGAAAATATGAAAATTCAAATGTAGCGCTACGGATGGCGGCGGAGGTGAGCAAGAGGGTCAGACTTCAGGGATGACCTATGTAGTGTGTCCCAATAGTGTGCATACTCATGCATACTACACTACATACTTTGTAAGGGCAGCTGCAGTACATACTAAAAGTAAAAAGTAGAGGTATGTGATTTGCAACGCAGCCCTGAGGCTAATGCTTCATTGTGAACGTAAAGAAGGGGTGTGTGTGTGTTGTACGCATGCCTACCATTTCTCCCACAGAAGCTCCTGTTGAAGCCAGTGCTGTTGATTTTGTGGCAGATGTCTGCAGTGGTGCCGTGGTAGAGGTTCAACTCATTCTTGTTGGTGGGATATTTCTTGTCCAGGATTTGTTTCTTCACTGCATACCTCTGCCACAGGTATTTATTCTGAATCCTCTGGATCTGGAAACATTGACACAGTGAGGACAACTGAAGATGAGAATGACAGAATAATAAAAAAAAAATCATCTGTTCTCTGGAAATTATCTGTGGCAATTACCAGAGCATGACCAGTAAATTAGCAAAAAAAAGGGGGAAGAAAACCCAACCAAGCCGTAAAATGAAATCATTTCATAAATAAATGCTCATCCTGGGTTTCAAAGAGTTACAGGTCATGAACTTAGACATACAGTGGTGGAAAAAAGCTTTCAGACACCCCATGCATTTGTGAAATATTGCATTAAACATCACTCTTAGGTCTTCAAGTGCAAATCCTAAAAAAGACATTAAAAACTTAAAATTGATTGGTTCCACAAAAATACATAAGAAATTTTGAGTATTGGGTCATTTTGGTGCTAGTGATGAAGGTCGTTCTTTTTATTAAAAGACACAATTTTTGTTGCCAAGCTTCGTGTCTATATAAATCCAGCACATTTGAAAGTTCGTCAGACACAAAAATGGCTAAAACAAGGAACCTAATGCAGGAAACACGCCTGAAGATAAAGATTCTCAGCCAGGAAGGGTACAGCTGCCGCCAGATAGCCAGGAAGTGCAGATGCAGTCCTTCAGCAGTTGGATACACTCTGCAGAAATACAGATGAACCAACAGCTTGGAAGACAAACCAAGATCTGGGCATCCAAGGGTTTCTTCAGCAAGAAATGACCGCATCCTGATCCGCATGTGCAGGCAAAACCGCCGAATGACATCACAGGAGCTTCAGCAGCAGTGGTCAAACCAAACTGGTGTCCAGTGTTCCACCCGCACTGTACGTGGCCGACTTTTAGATCATGGCTTAACCCTCCTATTATGTTTGGGGTTAATTTGACCCCAGCCAATGTTTAACGTCTCTAAATGAATGATTAAAAAATTTTTTTTTGCTTCATATTTAATGGGTATTGTAATGGGCACTACCGGGTAAAGATGAAATTGACATGATG
>OMLB01021920.1:0-10959 GCA_900302555.1 Myripristis jacobus
GGGTGTGTGTGGGGGGGGTAACATCTGTTTTAAAGCAACCCGGGGCCCATGCCTGTGTGTTTGACCTTGCGTCAGCAAAGTTGGCTTGGGCTCTCTTCCGTGGACAACATGTCGCCTGTGGCATAAACAAGAGGAAGTGATGCTTATACACAGCACTGTTGCCTCCATAAAAGAGCAACATTATTCCCAAAAAATACACACACACACACACACATCCACACACAGATTCTTGTATGCACAGAAGAATATACCTCTGCACCTGCACTTGGATGCACAAATATCAATATGCAGGCGCACACAGGAGTACATGCACACGCAAAAGTAAATGCTGTTGTGCTGACTTCCATATTCCCTTGCCTCAGGCCACAGAGGGAGCAGTGGAGTACAGTCGCCTGCCCAGCACGAATGCCACACCAGGTCAGCCTTTAGATACACAGCTGCCTACCCCTCCTCAACTGCCACACACACACACACACACATTCCTAGTCTGCATGCTCATACCAAATGCATTAATCTTCCCTGTGCACACATACACACAGGAAGGAGGACAAATTAAGTGCGAGTGCACACAAATGCAAACATGCAAACGTTGACGCGTGTACACACCGAGACGCTCGCAGACGCAGACGCTGACACACACACACAGGCGCATGCACTCACACAGCCCTGCAGGCTTTATTTGTATAAACAGTGGTAGTGGAGCTGTGCCGCCGACCTGCTTTTCAGTGTCTGTGCCTGTTTTTATTCATTTATTTATTTATTTATTTATTTTTATGTGGTTTTAAACTACAGCAGCTGTCTCGCTCCTGTAGGTCTCTCTCCCTTTCTTTTCTCTCTCCCTTTCTTCTCTCTCTCCCTCTTCCTCTCTCTCTCACTCTCTCTCTCTCTGTGTGTCACTGCGTCTCTGTTCACCTCCTCTCTCTCTCTCTTTCTCTCTCTGTCTTTGTCATCCTCATTCCTCTCCCAGCCTCTGTCCTCTCTTGCTCTCTCACTTTTTGTCTGGTTGTCATGCTGTCTCCCTTTGCAATGTCTCATTACCAGAGAGGGTAAGCAAAGAATATTTTCCTTCTGCCTCCTCCTCTCTCTCTCTCTCTTTCACTCCCATTCTCTCCCCTCTCTATCTGGCTTTCCCCTCCTCCTTGTGTGTCTCTCTCCTTCTTTCTGCAATTTCTTCCCCCAGATTCTACTTTCTCACCTTTCTCCCTCTCTCTCTCTCTCTCGCTCTCTCTCCCAGCACTCTCCTTACTGTCTATCAGAGGCAGGAGTTGCCAAAGCTCTGGCATCCCTGCAGCAGGAGGAGGCAGAGAGAGAGGGGGGGTGGTGTTAGCGAGAAGAGCGAGAGCTGGCACTGATGCTGGCACCTGACTGGCGCAGGGAGCACCTAGCTAAGTGGAATCAGATACACAACATGCCTCTCCGGTGCACCGCAGTGCAAGAATGCTGAATGACCAGAAAAATTACACCCATCCTCCTCATCCTCCTCACTATGCATCAGCGGCTTTTTAACATTTGATTTGGAATTTCATGTTTTAATTGTATGGAAAAACTGTATTTGTGTATGTTTTGCCAAATAACAGAGGGGATATTGTGACATATGACCATGAAAGATATTTGAGGGAAGTTTCAGGTGGTGCATAAGTAAGCCATAATACAAGTGCATAAATCAGTCAATTATATTATAGTGACTGTCTTTCCTTTTTCTTGATGTGTCTCAGCTTCTCTCTCTCTCTCTCTCTCTCTCTCTCTCTCTCTCCCCTGCCTGTTTCCATCTGTCTTCCTCCTTACTACTTACTCCGCCTGTCATACTCTTCCACTCTCTCCCTGTCTGCCTTTCTCCATGCTAATCTCCCGTTACCAGAGATACCATGTTAGAGAATGAGAGTTCTGAAGCAGCAGAGGTGTGTGTCTCACACTGCAAAGAGGCCGGCTAAATGGGAGAATGCTCTTTGAAATGTATACATCTCGAATCTCAAATGCCCCACACACACACTTCCCATGGTGCACTCTCAGTGCCACTTAAAAAGCTATACATTTACAGAGCAGTCGATGGGATGTGAGCACTGTTTTCATGCTGTGTTTATCTGACTCCTGGAAAAAAGGAGGGGTTTTTTTTTAAACCCAATGTGGCCCCCTGGTGTCGGTCAGCAGTACTGCAGATGCTCAACAGAGCTTTTCTTTCTCCAGCCTGCTGCCTAATGCTGTGCTCTCATTCTGTTCACACACAGTCTGGGCTTTCACTGTCAAGTCTGCAGCTGATTTAACACTTAGGGAAGATACTGCATATAGTGAAGTTGCATTCAAAGGCTGCAGGGTTCTGGTTGGAGAGTCAGGTGGTTTACCATTCCAAATAACTCAGGTATGAACATTTTTTTGCCATGGGCTAATATTCACAATAGGCTAGTATATATAAAAAAGAAATGCATCCAATATATAGCATTCATAGCACGCTATATAATGATAATCTTCCATGATAAGGCCATGATAAGTGCAAATGATTCCATAATTGGTGCAGTAAAATTTATATTTTAGGCCCAAACTGTTATTGCAAGTTGTTGAAAACATAATTTTTCAGCTTTTGGTACAAGGTATTCTGCAAGGCATGCTGCTGTATGGCACATGGCACAGAAAGCTAAACACATGCACATGAGAGCTAAACATGAGTTTTATATGTATTATAATTCTGTGACAGGTTATGTTTTGCAGTGTCTGTAAACAGTCCAGTGAAATGTACATGCAGTTTGTTATGAGGGATTTAAAAAAATAATAATAATCCCCCCCAAATTGTATTTTTAGCCACAAGTCAAGGAACAAATTTGAATGTACCTACAATTCAGCCAGTCAAAACAATTCCAGATTGCATCATTAGGCTGCAGTCAAGTAGCAGCAGTAATGCAGCCACAGAGGGGGCCGGGCAGACGTGTTCCCATCGCCTGTGCTATTTCCATGTGTTGTTTTTCTCCGTTCTCAGCTGCAAAAGCTGGTTAGCAGGTTTTATGCCAATGTGAGGGACTGTGGAGATCTAAGCTCAAGTTGATGACAGTGTGAGAGATGTCAGAGCACAGGGCATGTCATTATGCAGATACCACGCAGAGCATTAACGAGGAAGAGACAATTGTACACTGAGGAGCAACCACCCAGTGAAAGATACACACACATGCAGTATGTACACAGATACACACCATTGAAAAGGTCTATGTAATGCCATAATGAGGCATTTTATTAGAGTTTTGCATTTTTCATTAGTTTTATATTTTTATTTCATTTTGAATTTTTGTTTTCATTTTCAGTTTAGTTTTAAAGACCTCCTCCAGGGATTGATTAAATCCCCCAAAACTCTCTCTGGTCATGAATATTACATATTCAGAGGTTTTATCCAGGAAAAAAAAAAAAAAAAACATCTCTTCATGCCTTAAAAAAGCTTATAACTCTATACTTAGCTTTCATTTAGTGTGCATGGATCTATGAATATGCATATAGTCTCCACCTATGCCATGGCGTGCTCACACACATTGGGTCACAGGGCGTCTGGTCATTTACGGTGACCAGATGTCCTGGTTTGTCCAGGATTGTCCCAGTTTCAAGCTGGATGTTCCAGGTCCCAACAAATATCTGTAAAACACTAAAATGCCCCGGTTGTCAACATTCACCACCAGATTCGGCTGTTCGCTCCTGCAGTTTGAAAAGAGCATCCACATATTATATACCAAAAATGTTCAACATTTTCTGCTGAATCTAATGGTGCCAGGGGCAAAGCAATCTGACCTCTACTTTTGACACTACAGCTCTTGAAAGCTGGCAAAATCATGTTCAACACAAATTTTGCCAGCAGATCCCCACAGAAATGTCTTGCTCTACTTGTGCTTTATTTGTGTCTCCGTTCCCACATTTTTAAACAAATATAGACATACAAAACAGCTGCAAAAATAGCTGGCAGAGAATGTGTCACAGTCAGCCATTTAGCCAGCAGCCTGCACTTGTGCACAATGACAAATATCTTGTGTTTTGTTTTAAAAGATATCTGGCGGTCATGTTACATTACACCAGTGCATTTTTTGAATTGTAATATTTTAAATACGCATCATGGAATTAGAAAAGGTGTATTTGCTTTAGCCTACACCTTACTTACTTAATCACTTACCTTCAGCAGTGTGTGGATCACAGCGATCTATAGATGGAGGAGGTTCCACCATCTAACTTCTAAAATGTGTCAGTTTTTTTGTTTTTGTTTGTTTGTTTGATTGTTTTTTTATACACTGTAAGGTTTATTTTTTTCACTTTCACAGAGCCAGGCTAATGACTCTCATAGACTTAGGGTTAGGGTTAGGTTTAGGGTTAGGGTTAGGGACTTTATGCTATGCTAACATGAAATGCTACCCATAGAAAAAAAACCCACTGGATGTGCAGAGGTGATTCTATATAACATGTAATCTATATGATATGCAAGTAGCAGTGAAAAGGTTTGTCACTGTCATTAAACTGGCATGATGTGGACGTGACTGGTAAATTTGTAACGTACTCTAAAATCTGCAGTTTTTTGGCAAAAATATGATGGCCAATAAATTATGAAATAGCACTGGTGGTCACTGCTTTTAAAAGTCACACATCCCTGGAAAGGAAATATGTCCCACCCCCACTTCCTCCTCCGTACCCAAACACACCCCAACATGCACCCAACCTCTCCGCCTCAATCTCGCTTGTTCCTTTCCCAGCGAGGCGCCATCTTGCACCAGTTAGTGTGTTAAGCGTCCCTTCACAACTCTGTGACACAGAAAGTGGCTTGTTAAGGAAGTCACTCCATCAATAGGAGAAGCATATTGTACAAGCAAGCACATTTTAATTTATGTGACCTCTTATATACCTTCCATAACAGTAGACAGATCAGTAACCTGTAATTATTTTTTAAGAGTATGTCATCCATGTATTGCCTTTGCTTCGGCCCGCCACGGCATTTGACAAGCTCATGCTTATTCTCCTCTTATTTTGAAAGTGCTGTAAGAGCCGGACCGTCATGACTATGGAGCACAAATTCTGTACATAAAACTAAAAAGTAATCATAATCTGAGTTTTACGACAGCGTTCGGCACAGCGCTGTTAAGCTTTGCCGTTAAATTGCTTACGTCTTATCTGCAAAGAATTACAGCATTAATTTTCTGTAAACTATTGTACATTTTAATGTAATGTAATTTCACATAACATCAATATTTAATTTTGGCCCATGGCCCTCCATCCAGATTAAATTTTGGCCATTCACAGGAAAAAAATTGGGCAGCTCTGCACCAGACTGAGTTTTTTTTTAGGTATGAGCCCATGTTGAGCAAGGTTTAATTCTTCTACGCTAGAGCAATGGAGTGGAATAAATTGCTGCTTTGCGTTAAAAAGATCCACAATCCATGGATCATAAAGGGTGGAATTAGATTGAGATTTTTGAGAAGCATCTCCTTGTAAGTAACAGGGTTATGTAATCCATCTGTTCCCCAATGTATGCTTTGGCATATAGCAAATCCTCGATCTGGCTGTGGTTCTGGAAATCTGAACTGGGCCTGTTTGCTGCACACTGGTGAAAAGGAGCCTCACCAGCGAAAATGCAACAAGCGTTGGCAAGTGGCTCCTAACTGTGGGAGATGGCCTATTACCTGAATCTGTCAGCGATAGAAATTTAATCTCATATGTATAATTCATTCAGGAGTGTGAGGGAGGACAGCTAGGACAGTGGAGGATTGAGACAAAGAGAGTAGGCTGGGAGTCGATGCTCAGTTAGATGAGACAAGCCTCGCGGTCACTCTTTTAAAGCCACAGTCCATAATTGTGGTACAATGCCTCTCGCTGAAGCCCCGTCACCCTAATTGGTAATTTAGGCGTACGCTTAAACAGATCTCCATTCCACAGCCTCGTCCCATCTGCTCTTCCGGAGGTCCACAAACAGAACCTCAACATGTGACAGCTTAACATGAATTTTACATGTCCTTTGCGGCTCTAGTGAGCTTATTTTAATTCACATTTCTGAACTGTTCCAGCAGGAACGTCTCTCATAGTGATTTATATTAATGCTGCAAAGAGTGAGCTTTGTGCCGTAAGTCAGTCCTGTGCAAAATCATACCTGGGAAGTGTAAAATAAAGCAACACACAGAATAAACCAGTTTCTTCCAGCCATGAAACTATGCAATCATGATTATTTTTAGCATATGGTATTGAGGTACATTTTATTCCACATATAGTGGCTGTAAAAATTATACAGTGACGCAAGGCAGGATTCTTGCATTTATTATTAGCCTATGACAAAATCGGCCCTCCATAGAGAAAATAGCACCATCGCTCCGAACTGAGACCCCAGCTTGCCCACACATTATACAAACTGTCTCATAAACACCAGCGAGCGAGTGCTCCATCATGACAAAGCTGGACTCACTGGTGTTTGATCCATTGCCTCTGTCATCCCTTTGGTATCCTTTGGTGTAAATCGATCACAGACTGGCCAGGTTGGTAAACATGAGTGTGCTGTATGAGTTTTACTGATTTCTGGGTGCTGTAGCTCAAAATCCATGTCATTTTAAACCTGTTTTCCTGTTTATTTTTACAGAAAATCTCTGCTGAATTAAACTTTAGGATTGGATCTTACATTGCAAAACCAGATTAATAATGTTTTCACGTTATTACTGTAGCCTGCTTTTTGACCCAAAAATCTGACCAAAAAGAACAAGTCCCTCTTGATCTTGATATCCTCAGTGGTAAACATATAGTAAACATATAGCTTTGGGTGCCAGTAATGACTCCTGAAAGTGATTCAGCTGCTGAAAATCAAATTGCTGTCCACAGGATTGATGCTGCTGGACGCCCCACAGTGCTGGAGATGTGAAATCGTGCAAAACTGCCAATGTCCTAAAATCCTACAACCACGCTTGATGGAGAGCCACTGCACATTCAGCCTAGGAACAAGATTAGAAGAGGTAAGTAGAATTTGTTGTTTACATACATCAGTGTCTTATGTATGTGCACATGCAGTCCCATTCAGCCATGTTTATATTTTCCTACATATGCCTCAGTGGGCACTGTGGTTCATAACACCAGCTACAGCTCTAAGTGCCAGGCATCAAACTTGCGACCCAGCCTCTGTGCCACGACAGCACTGTGCCTCTCACAGGACCGTGTTTCTCTGCTATCAGAGCCTGAACAGGGACACTGATGCTAACCGTAAAGAGGGAAGGAATTTCATTACACACCTGTCACGCCTGGCCACATGACCTTGCACGGAGCTGCTGCTAGATGAGTTCAGGTGGTTGTTGTTCACCCCAGCAGAGCTGTCTTATTGAGAGAGCCGGCTTCTCCTGGTGAATTCAAACTAATTATGAAGGATCTAGAAGCTGAGTCAATAAGGAGCTGTCTGTGCTCTGTTTATCCAAGATTTATATGGCCTTGGCCTCTCACCCTCATGCCCTGCTGCTGGAACACTGCCTTCTGAATGCTTTTGAAATATGAGTAAATATTATATTATTAAATATTCTATCATATATTTAAAGAAAAACATTTTTACAATATACTTACTTTTTTATGTGATTTTGATTGTGGATTTGCACAGTCTGTACAATGCCATAGAGCAGCTGATGTTGCAAATGTCTCTTAATATTAATCGGACTATCTGTTTAAATAAAGGTGAAACAAACATATATTGCTTGCAGAGAGTAGCCAGCTCCTCCATATTCCCCATGCATGGTGTACTGTCCTCACTGTACTTCATGACAAATGAATGGCTGTAGACCGCCCACAGTAATGTATTTGCTGCAATATCAGTAAGGAATGTATGTATTAGATAAGAAATTGATCCTAAGGCTAATTTGGCAGCAATGCAGTAGTTAAAAGATAGTTATTCAGTGTTCTCACATACCCTCTTTTTTTCTAGCTTGAATGTGCAAAGTCTAAATTGCAGCAGGCTTTTGATAACATAACTGTCATTCTGAAATGAGTTCATTATGCACTGTTATCATATTAGATGTGCTGGAAACGGCACTGCCTGCGACTTAACTTCTCACTTGGCGTGAGAAGCCCAAATTTATTTTGCCAGAATTCAATACCGTCATTTAGCGCTTTGCTCCCTCTCTTGGTTCGACTAATCCTTTTTACTCCCACACTGACGGCTAAAAAGAGAGAGAGAAAGAGATGGAATAAGAGGAAAGAGGACGAGAGTGTGTGAGGGAGGTGACAGAGGGAGTGAGAAATGAAGTCAGAACTTGTGAGGGAGGAAAGAGGTATGGAGACAGGAGAGGAGCGCATCAGTGAGGAGAGTGGGAGAGTGAAAAAGGGAACATCAGTACAGAGAGGAGAGGAAGAAAAGGGAATGAGCTGAGATGAAGCTTGAGAGGACGCAAGAGAGAGAGGCATTGATATGGACAGCTTCTTTTCTATCAATATGTACTCTATCTTTCTCTGTACCAAGAAAGGAAAAATTATTTAGAGTGGCTTATGAAGCATCACTTTAAATACACGATTACACTGTTTCCATGTACTTGTGGCACAGCATTGCTGGAATGACCTTTCTAGCAAATGCAGCAGCTCTAGTGTGCGACTGCCTCAGACAACTGCACCCCCAGACTAAGTGGCAGAGTTGAAAATAGGGCCAACATGTTGCTTGTTTGTTTGTTTTTTAATTCTGCTGTAAGGTAAGTGATTGCAGTTTGCATATTACCTTGCATCCCTCCCTATTTATGCAACAAACAGGGAAGAATCACTAAGAAGCTTTTTTTCCCCCCATAGTCACAACCACATGCATAACTTTCTGCAACAGTTGCTGACAAACTTAACCTTAGCCTGAAGAATGAAGAAATTTACATTTCAACATAATCTAATAGTGAAAATGTATATTTACAATGATGCCCCATGCTAAAAAAAGTCCTATATGAACCAAACACATATCCCCCTCTGAATATAGTGATATAACATATGTGTGTATCCCATATATGTCGAACAAGTATGTATGTATAACTCAAATGTGTGCATAAATGAAAACAATGGGAATGATGAATGTGTCAAATTAAAATATGTTTCATATATGGGTATTTAATGTGGACATTTAACGCCGCATGGAAATCGCCTGTATGTTGATGCTGTATTTCCTCCAGTAAAAGCCATTTTTCAGTTCAAAGCCGGGTCTCCAATACTGGCTGTGGGTGTAGTCAACACAAAAAAAAAAAAAAGGCCGAGCCCTACATGCAAGCAGGGGGTCCAAATAAGATTAGTAAACTCCCAGTTCCTATCATAGGTGCATGCCAGTCAAGGATAATGTAGTGAACTGTATTATTTCTGGAAGAATACTGCTTTTGCTCGCTGGACGTCAAGCCTTTCATAACTTAATTGATTTATAACGACAATAAACTCACTTAGCACACCTTTCACAAAGACATAATACTCAGTGCAGAGATAACATAAAGCTATTACTAGAATTTATAACAACACAGATATTAAATGATGATTCTACCAGATGCAGTGGGAAAACAAACTGAACACCAGTGAACCGGGGTTAGGCAACTGTCCATCACACCCAAGCCATGCCAGGTAGCTCGGCCCACCTACCCCAACACCAACACACTAACAATATAACCATATAACTGTGCTAAAATGTTCTAGTTTAGTCACTGTAGCTGTCTCAGGTAAACTGTATTTTAGAGTGATGTACCACAAGATAGCAATAGCTACATTTGAAATACTGTATGGAGCTGTTTAAGTCTCTGGATTTTCCACAGCATGGTCCTGCAAATATTTCACAATAAAAGCCTTGTTAAGAAATGAAGGGGTTCTTTCCACAGAAATGCTAGAGGGTTTTTAATTGGAAAAATACAGGAGGTGTTGCGCTTGTGTTAATAGCATAATGCAAACACTTTAATAGGGCAAAGGAGACTCAATTTTTAAAAAATCCGACAAAGAAAATTAGAAATCAAGGCCTCTCTTAAATAAAAGTCTGCCTCCAATAAAGGCCTGCTATCCTCTGCACTGAGATAAATAAAGACCCCAGCCACTATTTGATGAAATAGAGTATATTGCATTTCTACATGGGATTTACAGATGTTAAATGTGATTAAAGACATACTTACTTGACCTGTAAATGTAATGACTCTGTTTTCACATATGGTTCATTCATATAGTTTTACAGTTACGATGTCTGAGTTTGCATATTGTCAGGACAAAGTACACCGTGACAACAGTGACACAGTAATATATGCATGTCTACACTAACAGTAGCTAGGGAAGGAAAAAAACGTTTTCTCTATTTGTAATAGTGAGGTTAAGTTAACAAGAAGATACTGACCTTTCACAGCATCAAGTCATATCATACAACAGCTGTAATTAGCAGCGGTATGGTGTAGGAGCTGCAAGCATGACAAGAGCTGTTATTCAGTATTTTTTTTTTAATGCTATTATGTCCTTAACAAATTAACTCTTAGTTTAGGGGTGAATGGTGCTTTCAGTAACAAAGTGTTGGAGCAGCTGAAAGGTTGTGACTGTTGTGGTAGCAAAGTTGCTATTTTTAATGAGGCTCAGACTCAGTATTCACACTAAGTGACTGTGCAGTCTGTGAGCTGTGCAACCTTGAACAAAAGCAAGACAAAAAGGGTGTGTGTACACCGATGAATTATCTTTAAAAGGAATGTATACAATCTTTAGCCTGCCTTTTTTGTCTATCATGACTGAGAGAAGCATTCAGTTTGCATTTTTGGTCACTCATGTGGTGATATGGTAATGTGGATGGAGTTCTTTAGGTAATCATCGACCTTAAATCAGCTAATATATCCATCCATCCATTTTCTAAACCGCTTTATCCTCACAAGGGTCACGGGGGGTTGCTGGAGCCTATCCCAGCGCTCAATGGGCGGAAGGCAAGGAAACACCCTGGACAGGTCGCCAGTCCATCGCAGAGCTAATATATTGATATTTATATTTATTTATATATGTATATTTCATGGTGAAGAATGG
>OMLB01021920.1:10979-24913 GCA_900302555.1 Myripristis jacobus
ATACAATCTTTAGCCTGCCTTTTTTGTCTATCATGACTGAGAGAAGCATTCAGTTTGCATTTTTGGTCACTCATGTGGTGATATGGTAATGTGGATGGAGTTCTTTAGGTAATCATCGACCTTAAATCAGCTAATATATTGATATTTATATTTATTTATATATGTATATTTCATGGTGAAGAATGGATTTTGGATTTTGCCCAACATCTGAAACATCTTGTTCTGTACCAGCCTCTGTAAATTGCATAATTTCAGCATTGGGCACATAGCTAATTTGCCAAATGTTTGTGTGGTAATTATTGGTAAATTAGCTTATACATTCTACTTTTACTTGGTATGTAGACTTGTTTTCTGGGCAGAAATGTAATCATGAAAAAGCTTTCCTTTTTTAGCTTATATCTACCGTGGTATATTATCCTAATGGAGATGGGGGTTTTGTTGTTGTTTTGTTTATAGAGGTTGTTGTGTCTCATGAAGCAGACTGATCTCATTACTGATCTGTCCCTGTATTATACATGCATCCATGACAGAGAGCGCTGCCACAGCACTTGTTTTGACCTGGTTCATACGCTCGCGTTGTTACAGTACATGCCAGTGATTATGGCGGCGGTTGAGGTGTTGTACTCATGCAGCCGTTGACTTAAAAAGCTTTGCATGAAATTTCAAGTCAGAACTGCATAGTAGGCATCCATTGTTAGGCACTGCTAGATGGAAAGATTGGGAGTGTGGAGACATTGCAATTTCACAGTGGCTCTAAGAGGTCTAACAGGGTGAAAATCAACTGAATCATTGTATTGGCAGGATTATTGAAAACAGCTTTCTATTTGCCCATTTTTCATCATCCAAAGGAAAGGAAGTCAAATAGCATTTATTGAGCCTATAAGGCTAGGCCAGGAGTAATAGAAAATTGCTCATGAAAGCGAAGAAAATGCCCTGAATAGAAGAAGAATCAAGTCTTAACCAGCTCTAAGCCATTACAATAGTGTAGAGGCAGAAATGGGAGAAAGAATGTAGGGCGAGAGAAAGAGGGGGCACGATTAAAGATTATCTATGGCCTGAAACGGTCGATTTTGGGGAGGCAAGAGGGTGGCGTGCCATCTTGAAATTAACAACTCCATCTGATAGCCTATTTTTGGCCTGTCACGCACAGTAGGCAGAATTGAATCCCACATCTCTCTTGTCTTCCGCTCGTGCGGCTACTAGCAGCACATGCCCAATACTCCAACCTGTGTCCCTGGCAAACAAGGAAGTAACATCCCTCCTGCCAGCTTCACGGCTGACTGACCCCTCCTCGCAGCTTCATTTTGTAGCCTAATAAATAATGAAGGCTTGATTTCTCAGAGGGGTGTCTGCACACTGAGCACCTGGACACCCTGCGTGTCTGCTGGCATACATTGCACCGAGACCGCCAGTCAGACAAAAAAAAAAAAAAGAGCCATGACCACCTCCTGCAACCTACCTAGATCATAGGAGAGAGCTGCATTTTGACTGAACATACTTTTTTTTCATAGGAATTTTCACATATTGGTGACATGTAGAACTTCGTCCCGGATTACTGTACATTCACAGGCAACTGAAACAAACAACCAAATCTTTCTAAAAAAAAAAAGCAACATTGTACCCCACAAATTAAGCTAAGTAGCTAGATATAAAGATGAAGTTTCTCTTACCCTGTGTCTAGACCGCAAGCCTGAAAAACAAAGTGTTCATGCAGCACCAGAGAGACTGTTTATACTGGTCCCATCTCGTCCACATATTTCAAAGTGCATCAAGAAGCAAAGAAGCAGCCAAACTTTCTGTGCAATGTGCTTACTCGCATGTTACGCACGAATTGTCAAAAAAATAGTTTTGAAGCGTGAATAAACACTTCAGGTTGCCGTTATGCCCATGAGACGCAGCTGAGACTAGAGCCTGCATGGAGCCAGTGCAGACAGTTGCATAAATTAAAATGAGTGCATATCCGCTGCATGTGACGTGCAAGTAAAAAAAAAAAACATAACTGACACATGGGATTAAACTGTCCAATCCACAAAGTACAATGGGTTCCAGGAGTTATTTCGCGATCAAGTGTTGTTATTTGGCTTTTCGTTGGATCCAGTTTCCCCCATCCAGGGTGAGCACATCACAGCTGGTCAGCCAGCAGTTTCAGAATTAAAACTTCAAGAGCAAACACTCACTAAAAGTTTCATTGGTTTTGAAAATGTATATTTTTTTTCAGATTTGTAGATTTGTAATTCATTTTCTTGAAATACAAAACCCTTTGAACTCCACGCCACACATTAAGTCAGATACTGTGCACTCATCTGGAGAGCTGTGTTGCATTTTGGCCGATTGAGGCTACAGTTGGTGAAGCACTTGGTGTTTCACCCTCTTCTTACAATGGATTTCTTCCTGCATGACTGATGAACATTGGCTTAAAATGGCGCATATAGAAAGAGGCTATTTCTCTTCAACTCTACTGACATCAAAACTCTTCACTGTTGATACTTTGCATTATTGGCAGGCCTTTTCTCCAATCAAAGTCTGCATTGTAAGCACATTTCAGCATGGCATGACATCATCTACGTTTGGCCAGTCATCCAATGAATAACACTGCATTCACCCCATATCATTACAACTGAAAATAAAAGCTTCTCGTTTGGAAAAAAAAAAAAAAATCACATCATTTCCCTATTCATTTGTCTTATTGGGAAACTACCTCCACATGATTTCTCCCACTTATGCCACATGTAATCAACACCGAACATTTTGACAAGCATGGAGTTGCCTTTAAATAACACTTGCTGGAGGTCCCTACCTTTCCCCCTCATTTCTGTTCATTCATATGAACGGCTAGCATGAGGTTTTGTGCTAGCTGTTTGTCTGCAGTTCTGTCTCATTGTCAGCTGACAGTCCAGAGCTTTTTTTTTCTTTTTTTTTTTTTACCAAATGCATCAACATAAGCTGACAAATTGGATTCCCATCTTTGCAACACAGCATGAATGCAGCTTAAGAAGACCTCTAAACAGCAAAATGGACTGCTGAAATAATGATTTTAAATATCCCTGTAAAACATGTAAGTTAATGTTTATCGATACAGTGTTGTTGGGACAAACTTAGCATTCTATATTTTTTAGAAGCCAAGGTGCACTTGACTTTAAAGCTGTGCAGGTCAGAGCTCAAAACAATAAAAACTCTGCCCATAAAGGCAAAAGCAAAAGCAAAACAGCACAAAGGCTCTGCTCCTCGAGTTCACAGGTGTGGGCCAGTCTGGGTATTTCTTCATTTTCCTGCTGACCAGGCATCAGTACTCTTTAATAAGATTCATTCATCTTCCTTTCATGCTCTCTCTGCTTGCTTCTTTATTGGATCAGGCTGCTGACGGCTATTATTCTCCAGGGAATCTATTTACTCACCATTTAGGTAATATTACGCTTACCTTCTATCACTGTGGAACAGCAAGGAAGTATATTAAGTCTGGCAACACCCTTTTAATAGATGGATAACAGATAAGCATGCTACTGGACTGGATAGACTGATTTCTATCTTCCTTGAAGCCGGATGATGCATTGTGCAGCGTGGAACAAAATACCTCAAGAGATTAAAAACAAGTATTATTATATCAGGCTGTGTTTTGTGTACATGGAGTATAATGCCCCTGTTCTCTGATGTCTCTGTCTCCTTCTTGTTCACAACACTGGGTAAGAATGATTTGTTGAATGATGAGGAATGATTTGAATGATTTAATTGCTTCAACCCAGGTGTTATCAGCCTTATGGACTGATGTGTTTTTTGGCCTCTTCATGTTTTGTTTTTGTTTTTTTTCCCTCTGTATTGGACTTACATTTTCTGGTTCCCTGTTCCCGTTTTTCTGTGCTCTTTTGTCCCTACTGTTCTTCCATAGTGTCGTCAGCTTGTTCATTTCCACACCTGCCTTGCATTGTCTCATTAGCCCTGCCCTCCTGTTTCCTGTCCTCGTGTTGTTTCAGCCAATCCACTGTTTCCTCCGTGGTGTCCCTCCCCTTTGCCAGGCGTGTCTGCTTTGCCTGTATTTAAGTCCAGCCCTGCGTTCCAAATCACATACTTCTACTTTTTACTTTTAGTGTGTACTGCAGCTGCCCTTACAAAGTATGTAGTGTAGTATGCAATATGCATGCGTATGCATACTATTGGGACACACTACATACATCGTCCCTGAAGTCCGACCCTCTTGCTCACTTAGGCCGCTGTCGCGCAAATTTGAATGTTGTTGTCAAAATGCCGGTTCTGTTTCATACTGCGCTGTCGTCTGTCATATTTTTTATCTTCTGTCTTCCTGTCGCTGCTGCTGTCACTGAGTGAGTTTTGTGCGGTATGTGTGTCTTGTTGTCTTCCGTATGTGGGCGTGGCTTGTACACGCAACTCAGTCAGTGCGACGTAATGTCCACTGCGCAAAGGATTGTGGGTCAGAATGGCCAGAGCAGCGTGCTGAAATGTAGACTGCGAAATCTGACCGGATGTAGTAGAACATCCTGGTACTCTTGGCATACTGCATCTGACATACTATGTATTGGGACATACTAAATCTTTTTTTTCCCTACTAAACAGTATGGTAGTATGGGTACTGGAACGCAGGGTCTGTTCTCAGCCCAGCCTTTGTCAGATCACTGTGTGTTGTTTTGTCCACACGTGTTCAGTTCCTTAGTTCATGTTTACCTGCCACTTGATAATAAATGTCTTCACACCAAGCTGTCACGTCTGTGTCTCCTGGATTTGGGTCCTCTTGTTCTGCTGCTCATCATGTCATTTTTGGGGATGGTTGACCCATGGCATTGGCTATCAGACGTGGCTTAGATTATTCTGAATGGCTTAACAAACCAAAACAACCCACAGCTGCGGCTACACCAAAAGAGCTTGCACAGTATTAAAATCATGCAGGTCGTGTGCTGATTACCACAGACAAACAAAGTTTGTGGGGGAAAATCTCTCATATGAAGGTAGAGAGATCTGGTGAATGAGATTAGAGTATCTGAACTAATACGTCTTTGGTGCATTTTAGATTTTCAACAGCACTTCAACATGTGATGGTTTACAGTATTTCCCACTCCCCACTTAATGTCACACACTCTCCCGCATGACTTTGAATACATTTCAGACAAAAGACTTTCTTAGGAGTTTCTTAAAGATGTGCTGTTTCATCCAGCCTTTCTTTGATTGATCTGATCTTGATAATGCTGTAGTATCTCACCATTATAGGCCACAGAAAACTGTCTGGTTTATATCCTATTGGTGTCAGCTGTAGCTGAAGGCAATGTGATGCATCAAAAAAGCTCTGGGACTCATTACCAATTCTCCAATCCAAAGAAGGATTAAATATTATTTATAGGGCAGGGGGTAGACTTAAGTTCACTTCAATTGCTTCTGCCCCTGTTGTCAATCTAAATGATACGCTTGCAGGCGTGAGGCCTTTATTGGAGAGCTGGATGTATTGGAGAGTTTAAATCCTCCATTTCACTGCAGGAAGTCTGAGATGAGCTGCAGCCGAAATTACATTGAGTGCACTGGGAACAAGAAATTGATATTGACTGACAACATGCAAGCAATTAGAATCCATCTATATATTCTGATCTGCAAGTTAGTCTCTGAATATAACTATTGACCATTTACCCTTTTAGTTAAACACCGATTAAAAGGAGTATATTACAGGATAAAAAAAAAAAAAGCTGCTCAAATTAAAAGCAACCGCTTGCGAACAAAAGCTCTCCTGAGTTTGCCTTAAACACTTTGCCGACTGAGAGCCTCACAGAGCAGAGTGTGTGTGTGTGTTTTTTTTTTTTTTTTTTCATAGCACTACCCCATCTTGCTCATTCGTCTGAGGTTATGGTGCACTAAAACACACTCCACTGCCTCCACTGACCCTGTCCAGCATCATAGATCTACATTACAGACTTGGTCCTGCGTAGGTTGTCTCTTTGACTGATTCTGTTGTATGCCCCCACCTCCTGTCCTCACAAGGGCAGAACTCCGAGTTCTTGTAAAGTTTCTGCAGGGTGGCGGGGAAATCATGTGCTACACTGAGCTCGTAACTCATAAGTTTTCATTTGTTTATTAAGGCCTTTTTTTTATTAGTCAGTGAAACTTAATTGCAAAATGAAATACTGAAAACAGCGTCTTCTCGAGATAAGCTAAAAAAAGATCTTGTAGGGATCAATGAAGTGCTGTGATATGTGGCTTTGCTGTTGTATCTCCTGTTTTGTTGTGAATGATAAGAATAGTGATGTCCCTCAAGCACAACCACATGCCACTGATCTTTTTAGATGTTCTCTGTGTAATCATCCAATCAGTCCAGCCTTGGCACCCGTATTAATTTCACCCATCTTTTGTTCTAGCGAGCAAATGCGCTCCAAAGCCGGCACTTTCATTGGGGATTCTGCCCACTTAGGCGCCAAACTTAGGATTTGCACATCTGTCACCCGCTTTCTCATTAGGGCCCAAATCTTCTGTCACAGGGCCATGGCTTTATGACCAGGTCTCCAGACTGGTTTTTGGATGTTGATTTAATAGCGGTGGGAGATATTGATGGGGTGTGCCCAGAGTCTGTCAGAATTCATTTAAGTCAAGGGTCTTTTTCAATGCCCCCCCCCCTGCAGAAGAGGTGTGGAGTTATTACCTCCTTGTCACAAGCTCACTCTCTCACTTTTCTGTTCTCCGCTTCTCTGTCTCTTTGTCTGTCCTTATCAATGTGCTTGCTGTCAGGCAGGGTGGGAATGGAGTGAGTAAAAAAAAAAAAAAGAAAAAAAAAAACAATACAAAATAGCCTCCAAAATCTCAGCCCAACATGACATGGGCAAAGCCGTGCTGTACTGTATCAAAGGTGTCAGCTGAGTGCTTGATACAAGCTGGTGGATTTCTGATGGGGTTATTTTCCCAAAGACTTACTTGACAGTGCCTGTTTTCCCCTCTACATTTTTAGCTTAACTGGCCGGCAGGATTTTTTTTTTTTTTTTTTTTTCCAGGCGTTGGATCCATGCTGGAAAAGGGGTATTTGTTTAATGCATTTCCCCACTGATTTTTCAGGGGCATGTTTTGGCATGTTTGGAGTACTCTACTTGAAAGTCTTCCTCCAAGAGAAAAATGCAACGCAATGGTAAACAATGTCTCCCCTGTCTTTCTTACTCAGTGCCTTGTAGGGACATTCTCTGCGCTTTTGAAATATTCAACCATTAAGGACTCGAGGACTTTTCAAAAATATCACCTCAGTCATACATATAACAATTTGTTTACGACATTTTTTTTAAGACATAAATATAAAGGATCTGTTTTAGCCATGATCAAGACAGATATTTCCATACAGCATATGTACAAAAGCTGAATGAGTGTATATTTTTTTATAGATATTAACAATTCATATTAACTGTGTACAAAAAAGCCTTCAGTCTCTTTCACACTGAAAAGAGTTTGCCTTACCCAAGCTAACTGACAGAACATATGGCTCGTGTTGTTCAGTCTAATCTTACAGGAGACCATTAAACTGTCCTATGTACTAGGCCGCAGTTGTCCATCATACAAGAGGGTAACAGAGAAAGGTGGAGGGGAAATGGAAAGTCGATGGGAGTGTTCAGGATGACTTAGCTGTCCTTGTCTTGATGAAGTGACATTGATTAGCCCAGATTAAGACATAGATGTTCAGCCTTCAGCCGGCCACTTTAATCTGCTAAGGCTAAAAATTGGTTGGCAATCCCTTCACAGTCTGGCGATACACATTGGTGCTTTAGTGCCATTGCTACCAAATATCCATCAGTATCCACAAATTCGTACAGCCAGTTACAAGGCTGCGACCAATGCAAATTCAGATATTTAATTGAAGCTGCCCAAAGCCAAGATTGTATTCTGATATTCAGCATAGTCTTCCTGCAAGAGGTTTTTTTTTGTGTTGTTCTTGGCTGGGTGGAAAAGCCCCTGAGAAAGCACTGCAGGAGTCACTGCAGGCTTTACAGACTGTGCTCAGGGAGAAATCTCCATCACATCAGCAGTGGATGACATGTGTTGAATTATGCTGACAAATAGAGCTCTCTCTTTTAGGCCAAACTCATAAATCTAATACTGATTTTCTTTTATTCTTCTACATTGATGGCACAGTAAGTGACTGATCTCTCAATATGTAGCCTAAAAGGAGGCCAAGCCTGCTAAATGCTGCCCCATAACTTTATGAGTGAACTAATAATTTCATTGCAGCAGCATTGTAACACGAGTGTATTACTTTCCAGAGTTCATCAACACATCCTGACTAATTACAGAGGAAAGTCTTACAATCTTTCTTGATGTTGTAATATTAGGCTAACATATTTATTCTTATTGGTGATACATGCTCACTTCTGGATTACTTTCTCTCCCAGCAAAGACCCTTGGTCCACACTGCTTTCTGGTCATAATGAGATGCCTTCGTGATGGTGGTGCATTTAAACGATAACACTTTCATTAAGCTTAAATAAATCAATTTAGGAAGGCAAAATTAAAATTACCCAGCTATGAACAATTTAAGGCAGTCACATATTGGCAATCTGTAATTAAAGTGAAATGTAAAACCAGTTAGTCATGCCTCATTAAAATCCAGGAACCTGATTGAAACTTTAGTTCAAGGAGGGTTCATCAGTGCATTGTAGATAAGAGTATGTTGATGCTAAATATAGACATTGATAGAGGGCATGGCCGAGATCCAAATAAGTTATTTTATCAATCTGAGCGAATATGATTCACCATGATCAAGATGAAGACCTGGTGAAGTTGCTTAATGATTCTCTCGCTTTCACTCCCAGAGACGGCATAGGCCTGTATTTAATTGCTCTAACTTCTGCTCATTCTGCACTCTTAAAGATTTCAACTTCTTCACTTGTCAGGACTACTTCACTTCAGGGTTGCTGTTCTCTTCATGATGAATAAAAAAAATAAATAAGTGTATGTGTGTGTGTCTATCTATCTATCTATCTATCTATCTATCTACTGTATCTACAGATAGATAGATAGATAGATAGATAGATAGATAGATGCACTCTATCAATAGATAGATAGATAGATAGATAGATAGAGGTTTTTTTTAAATTTTTAAGCAAAGTGAACCCTCTGTGCCCCTCTTTGAGTCAGACAGTGTGTGCACAACTCATGCCAGTTATATGTTAGCATGAAAAGGGCATTTGCCTATTTGTGGCACCCTGGGCCCCATTCTGACCAACCATGCTGGAAGGACAAGAGCAGGGCAATAAAAAGCAAGGACACTGAGTCCCCCCCCACCCCCACCCACCAACCCATCATTCCTCTCTCCCCTCCCCACTCACAATGAGGAAGGAAATGATGCGTTAAACACGGTGGAGCCACTCATTCTATAAAACAGCTCCATGAAGGAGAGGAGATATTGCCGGTAAAAAAGGCAGAAATGACAACTCGTTATTCACAGTTCCCAGACACTGTGCCTGCAGTTTTACGACTGAGCTCCACTACCGGGCATAATGATGAATTTGTGCACAAATCTCTCCATAAAACAGATGTAAACTAAAATCAACAGCGAGTGCCTGGTCAAAAATTCATCATCATTGACCAAACTGATATGAGCATGGGACTGCCAGTAACTTTTGCACCATGTGGTTCTCCTAAAAGATTCAGCTGTGTCGCTCCTTGAACACAACATCGAAAACATAAAGTTTCTCACACCCAGAAGCACCTTGGGAAGGCAGATGTATAAAGTTAAATTGTTTCCCACTGCAGGTAATCTTTTTTTTCTGTGAAAACCTTGTGGCAGAGTTCCAGAAGTAAAATTCCCACCCATATTTGTCATAGCAAACACGATAATTGGTCCTATAATAACTATTCAGGGTACATTCACCATTAGCCATTACGTTATTATACAACAGTATCTGCTCCTCCATATTTTTTAGAGATCAAGAGAGGAATATCGCCCAGGCCGAGGATTTGGAATGAGTATTTTTTTTCCCTCTTAAAATACCATATATATACAGTCATATACGTTGACCTTTTTCATATTTTTCATTTTTTTCATTCGGAATCAATTTTTAATAATGTCATGATGCATCTCATATGGGATTGACACCATTCAAGCCATGTTGTTCTTGAAATACTGATTTTTTTATTTTTTTTTTTCAAAAAATCTGTGAAAGAAATGAATGGGGAAATTTACTTCATGAACCTGACCACCGAAAAAATGGCTTTTAATGTTCCAGCTCTATTGCACAAATCACATTGGTTGCACAAATACACATACACAACACACATCTGCACAACATACAGGATGCACTCAAGAGACTCAAGAGACTGAACTTAAAATTGATTTGCCAAACCTCATTTGTCAGCGAAAGAGGCGGCAGAAGTGAAAAAAGACCGTGGCTAATCTCAGAGACACTGAAATCCTTCTTCGCCTTGTCTTGTTTTAATTGTCTCTGTTTCCTTTTTATTTCAGCCGCTGGTAGATAACATTCACTCTGGAGAAACACTTCACTCTCACTTTCATTGTTCTCAGCTCTGTATCTCAGTAAAATGGATATTTGGCACGGAGCAAAATTAGAGTGATTCTAGAAAAGGAGAAGACAATTCTTACTACTTTAGGAGTATACTGTTTAAAAACTATTTCATTCATTTTCAAAGCCACGTTTTGCACTCAAGAAAGTATAACACGTGTCTGGCAGCAAAATGATTGTGGTTGTTTATATTTTTACTGTCGTTTGCTATTGGAAATGCATCTGTAGGCCAATTGAAATATCCTGTTTCCTGCTGAAGGCCCAAGAACCCACCTCTTGTTTATCCCACCACTCATCTTCCTACCATTTCACTACTGAGATAAAACTGCACTTCATGCAAGCTAAGGCCTCCTGGAGGTGAAGTAACATGATGAAACTGTTTAACACCGAGTATATTTTGAATTTCACACATCATCAGTGTGAGGGGTTCACACATTGCTGAGCTATGGCCTCTCAGACTGTTCCTGGACGGCATCAGGTTGTCCTTTTCCCCATTTTGTTGAAAGCACAAAATGAACCAAGCAAATAAATAAGACAATAAATATTCCTAATTGCCCTCGGGCCAAAGTAATAAAGCACTACGCTGTGCTGCCATGCCGCGCTTGGTGCTATTTTGCCCAAGGGCCACCAAGTCATCAATCAGCCGTGAATAGACAGCGTTATTAAAATTACCCTCAAACACACCAAGGCAATTGATGAACTTGGTCATGGCTGAATGCCTATGCAGAGTCAGAGCACATTTAGAGCAAGTCTTCAGGCTTCATTTGGGCACGATCCACCCCACTAGATGCACTATTTAAGAGCACAGGGACGTGATAACTATTTCGCTGGAGGGGATGCAGAACTCGATCGCCAGCTGCTTATTGCCAAACATACTGCCCGCATCCAAACTTTTTGAAAATGGGTAAATTTGATGCCACCGACAAAAATCCATTTTAATTCAGAAAACTGTTCATGAGTCAGATTGGACAGATTGTCTGGTGCCTCTAGACAAGACAGGTACATGGAAGCCAGGGTGTTTGTTGTGCAGACAGCAATAGCGTCAGGGTCTATTGATTTAGCAGCCAGCTCCTGGCATAATGAAAGCCCATCCCAAAGGCAGTGCCGTCACTGCTCCACTGCACTCCAATCATATTTGCGGTTGATCATATCCCAAAGAGCTTGTCACCTCAGTGTTTTGTGACACTTAAACCCAATATATACACCCTCAACTTGTAAAATGGAAGTTGACCTTCTTGCTCTTCGACAAGCTGCAGGCTCCAGTACCCTCCAAATGAGATGTTGTTTCACCCTGGTGGTATGAAGGGCTTGTTAATGGCATGCGTTACACTGCTAACCCTCACATCTGCTGCAAATAGTATGGAGCAGACCTGGACCCCGTCTGGTAATTGTGTGTTTAGTGGGGGCAAATTGAGCCTGCCATAAGGTTATCAACTTGGCATTTTCACTGACTTCCCATGGATTTTCAGACTATTTCAAAGCACAGGCAAGAAAAAAGATCAACAGGATATCTGCAGATATCTGAGATAGAAATGACCCCTTTTTGAGCGTCTGCAGTGAGCAGAAACAAGAAGTTGCCATGTTTGCATTGTGGTGTCATGGGGTGAGGCAGGTCTGTAAATAAACAGTAGCCTACCTCGTTTAAAGCTGTGATTTCTTTTCTTTCCTCACTGTCTACTCACAGAATGAACAACTGGGACACCACAGAATGATTTTTACTTTTCACTTTTTGGCCTCTGAGGGACACATAGTGGATGCAACTGTTTCTCCAGTCTTGAGGAAAGGACGTACTAAAATGCTGGCTGGGACTTTCACTGCTGTGCAGAATACATGAGAGACCCCATTCATCTATCCAGTTGTCCATTGCTCCCTTTGTTAGACCTCAGATGAAGCTAGCACTTCACCCTCAATCTTATTTTCCTGTTCGGGTTTTCAAGTCCACAGGCGGCAACTAACTTAGCCACGACATTAAATTAAATGCTACCAGCAAACCCAAAAAGAGATTAAAATGGATGCATTGAACTTACACTGCGTTCGCGTCAAATGAAATAGGCTAATATTTCTTACAGGCAATGGAATAGTAACAGGGGTTATGTAATCAGGATTTTTGTTTAAAAAAAAAAAAATAGTTACAGGAAAAAAAAATACCTAATCAGATTTCCAATACAATTTGTAGAAATGGGGATTATTTTTAAATAATAAATAAAAAAAAATACTATAAAATAAATAATAATGTTTGTATGTTTATACAGAGGTGGTGTGACTTCATCATGACTGCTGGGGTTAGTGTTGTGAATGCCCTGTCAGGTTTGAGCTTGGCCAGTTTGATACTTTAGTTTTTGGACACTGCACTGTTATGCTGCTTCATTTGGACAAAACTAGCTACCGTGTGGATTTCAGTACATTTTTACAGGGCTGCATATGGATTCAAACTATCACGGTTGCTGGATTAAGGCATCATCAGTTAGTGATGACAGTTGAGACATTAAATTAAGTCATGACATTATTTGTGAAGACAGTCTTTTGTTGTCATATCTGCTGGCTAGCTGGACTGTCTCAGAACCTGTGCTGTAAGCAGCCTTGTTGGATAGTGTATTCATGTGTGGACTGCCAGTTTTTTGCCATGGTTTGTTGTGCACACAGGTCTGTCATGTGTGGGGTTTGATGTGTGATTATATAAATGTGTGGCTGGATGTGGCTCTATAGGCACCCATCATCGCTTACTGTTAAACTGCACTTATTCACTTTCTGTCGTCTGACACATCCTTGTCTGCCTGACTGATTCATCCTTTATCTGACTGAGATCTGTGCAGGGTTTGGGAAAAATCCGTAGCTCTCACATATCCATAGTGCTTATAACCAAGGATCTTAAATATCCGCAGCCTAGTGGGTTTGCTGGGACACGGTTTATATTTTCAACTTTTTTCTCTGCTCCGCGCTTCGCTCCCATTCGTCTTGGATCTGTCTCTGCCTGTATGAGGGCCCATTACAGGTCCTCGCCCCCTCTGCCGTGAGCCATCGGCTCCGAGCCTGATTGCAGCACAATGGCTTCAGGTGAAAAATGCACCTTCACTTTCTACACGGCTTTGTGCGTAAATCAGAAAAAGAGAAGAATATCATAGTCCAGTGTAAGCTACGCCTGTTTATGGTGAAAATTCTGTCAGCATCAAAGGACCCCATGTCTAGTTTAATTTTTCACAAGGTAATTTGTTATTGTAACAGAACACATCTATAAACATTTTACATTTATGGGTCGGGGGGCTGCTCTGGATGGATGACTGAAGTACGGGGTCATCTTCCAGCAGCCACACGCTCTCCAGCATCTGGGGGCGGCTGAGTTAAAACCACCCCCATAGAGCGTATCCCCTCAAAGAGATCAGAAAGGATGGAGAAAAAGGAAAGAGGAGGGAGGGAAGGGAAGGGGAGGGAATAAAGACAAGAAAAAAGGAA
>OMLB01021925.1:0-35011 GCA_900302555.1 Myripristis jacobus
CCCGCCCATTCCCTCCCCCCACTCACACAGGCACATTCAGCTGAGGCAGGTCTTCATGTAATCTTAATGCCATCCTCCCCCTGACAGGGCTGCTGACCCATACTCTGGTCTGACTCATTCATAGGATTTAGTGATGAACGAGGATGGAAATAGATTGCCCTGCACTGGATTCAGTTCAATAATGTATACCTCTGTGAATGCTATTTATATTATGGATTTAGGAATCCATGCTAGCTTACAGTCCTTTACAGTATCATATCATGGACAGTTAATTCCCCCCTGTATTGCTCAAGTCCATCGTTTGAATCATCTTTGATTAATCGAAAGGCAATACTTATTTTGCAGTCATCTCATGAGAATTGTATCTACCCCTAATAATAGCATTAGCATCAATGATTAATTCTGTAAAAAGAATCTACTGTCTCACTCCAGGGATTTCTTCACTATTCTTGTTGATTTTAAAAGCAAGCAGAGAGCTGTTCTCCATTATACTGTCTTTCAGTCCCGCCTAAACCTTCTGGTCTTTTCCTCTGCAGCACACAGTGCAGGCAGTAGAAATATGGCACATCTATTTTCTGACAATAAAACTGGTATTTATATCTGAGGAAAGGGATTTTTTATATATTTTTTTTTATTTTTTCACTGCTGCACCAGTCACAGTTCTCTGTCTGTGGTGAGGTATGCGTGAGTCTGATGTGAGGAGCTGTTTTAGGAATACCACACAAAGATGAAGAGGGAGGCTGGGTCCAGGCTGGATCCCTCTCGAGACAGGAGGGGCACCCAGCGGTAACCTGGAGGGTGGAGAAGGGCGGGGAACAGACATGAACAGTAGCTATGAATAAATGAGTATCACATGCACTGGTGCTTTTGCAGATAAACTCACACATCCTGAGCAGAGACCAGTTTTAGGTAATGCTGACGCAGTGAACATGGGGAAATACAGTAATGGCACCGTGACACCTGATCTAATTTAGTTCTCCGTCTCTGTGTCTCACCTTTCTTCATGCTGCTGAAGGGCAGGGTGTACTGGCCCACAAACTCACTGCTGAGGAGGCCCGTCTGATCCCGAACAGAAAAGCGAATGAGGCAGAGCTCAGGGACACTGATACTGAAGTTCATGTCTGCATCCCAGCAAGGAGTCAGAGCTGAATAATAAATCACAGCAAACGATCAGCATCAGTAAGACAAGTAATATGTATGATTTAAAGGTTATATACGTATATAAGCATACATAGACACAAGTTAGATAAAAAACTAGGGACTTGCTGATATCGAAGCCATTATCCACAAAGCCAACTGTCTTTAATTTATCAATTTTTGGCACCCAGAAGTCTGTATTTATCAAATGCTGAGAAGAAAGATTAAATATCAATTATTGTATCTAATGACCCCAAACGAATGGAACAATCAAATTGGTGCACAGTATCAGTCAATACGGTGCTGATACTGTAATCAGTATCACCACTGGCATAGAACCATGGATTCTGTGCATCCCTAATAAAACCCTATCTGTAAAAAACGTGCTTTGAGTAGTGATTTTGAAGATGTCACGGATTAGGCTGTCACACTTAAACTATCACAGCCTAAGCTCTTCAGAGAAGGTGCTCTGACGCCTCCGGGGCCTTCACAGCAGAGGACATAGTGTAGGAGTGCAGTTCAAACCACCAAGAACACTCCCTAAGTAAGGTCTAATATGAAGCCGGTATGGTACATTTTTTCACTTTACCTGCTTCTTCCTGTTCATTAATGTCTTAGTATTAGACATACATTATTTATCAGGCCCACAGTATGATGACGAAATAAATGACAACTCTTGGGTGCTGTTTTGCAATGGCAAAAGAAGAGAGTGTACGTAGCTGATTAATAATAATGAGTCCTGTCTTCTTCACTTCACACTCCATGATTCTTGTTCAAAACAATGTGCTCAAGTTCCTCTGCTACATCTACATGCATTTGCATTCACCAGTGACCTTATCTGTTTCCTGGTGTGAAATGATTTTGTGATTTATGCCCATGCATAAGCAGTCTGCACCTTCTTGGATTTCTCTGTCTCTCTCTCTCTCTCTCTCTCTCTCTCTTTGTCTCATCTCAGTGAGCAGCATTACAGAGCTGTCCCACTCTCGTCATGTCTGAATCTCTGACATATGTTTTGTTCACAATTTGAGTTCACTCCTGGCTTTTAAAAGTTGATATATGAGCAGGGTTGGACATGAACTGAAATAGGATAAATCTATCAAATCCCAATGAAAAACCTCAGCAAAAGCAATTACTCTGCTGAGGGACAGCTTCCACACATGGCTGAGAGTCTGATGATGGCTAAGGGCAGTTTAGGGCAAATTAAGATTAAATGTAGCATATTCAGACATTATTCCTCCAATAACCATAGACTAAATCAAGGGGCTTTGTCATCATGACTGAGATGCAGAATAAAGGGATGTGTAAAGCTGTTATTGAAGTTTTGGCAATATGGCAAAGGTGACACTTCTGGTTGCACACTAAATCAGTGTATATATGAGAATCTTAGTGATGCATAATTGCACTGTAGCGCTAAATCCGGTGTGTGGTAACTCTCTATTCCATGTTTTCAGCGATAGCAGTGGTGCATGGCAGACTCTTCTTCAAAAGAAATCCACTTCTACATTTTGTAGAGGCTCATCAGCACATTTCACCTCAGAACCCCAACAGCATCCAACCAGGGACTGGATTCAAAAGAAGGCAAAAAAAAAAAAAAAAAAACCCTGACAGAAACTACAAAATGCTGCTGTCACAGAAATACTCTCCTGAATCCAGTTTTTCTGGTTCTCATTTTTCACTTGAAATGAAAGTGCTCCTTTGTATGTAGAGTAAGTATCATGACCAGCAGGCCCACGAAACCCATGGTAAAAACTCAGAGTATGCCTGCAATCTGAAAACATGTTATTCCTTATTCCTGGAAAGCAGTCTTTTTGAAAATTCAAAGCCTCGTCTAGAGCCCATATGTCACAGCCAAGGGCGCAAGAAGATTTTTGACTTACAGTTAATACTGGCCTGATGTTCAAGACAGGTGGTTGCAATCACAAGTCAACATGCCTTTGATGTTTGACTTTTGAAATACTTTGGCATACTTTGATCAAATTACTGATTTTATCCTGAAAATATTTAATATTATTAGTAGATATATCTAGTTGGTTTTGGGTCCAAGTGATGTGTATGTATGAGTGAAAACACTGCAGATTT
This sequence comes from Myripristis jacobus, assembly GCA_900302555.1. Taxonomy (NCBI): domain Eukaryota; kingdom Metazoa; phylum Chordata; class Actinopteri; order Holocentriformes; family Holocentridae; genus Myripristis; species Myripristis jacobus. The sequence goes on from OMLB01021925.1 coordinate 3,217, forward strand.
TTCTTCTGCAAAATATCAGTTATCTGGTTGTTTTTGATTCCATGTAGTGAAAAGTCTGACACCTCTGATCTAGTGTCAAAGATCTACAATGGCGTATTAGTGTAGGCACACATTTTACAGCCAGTTTACAACTTTGTACACAGAAACACATCTTGTCTTTTTCTCCTCTACCTGTATAACAGCAGTTACATAGCGCCACCTATTGGCCTGGGGTAGGACTAGATTTCAGAAGACAACAATTGCAAAGTATAATTTGATTAATTTGATCAGGTCATCAGCTGCAGGCATGATACACAGCAAGCTTACATATATATATTATAATTTTAGAGTCTTTTCTCACAAATTTGAGTTGTTTTTTTTTTTTCATAAATTTACAACTTAATCTCAGAGAATAACCAAGTTTTTTTCATAAAATATTACCCATCCATCCCCAATCTGTAGTTTTTTGGCCCCCAAAAATGGTCTTAATACAAGATCATGGCTAGTTTATACATCCATGACAGCAAGCTGCAGCGTCTGCAGTGTGTGGCTGATGCAGCCTTGCAAAGTGAAGCATTGTGGAAAAAAAAATTTTTTTGCATCACAGAAAAGGCTGACTTTTCATAACTTATGTACTAGTCCCGGTATAGGTCCTGTGAGCACTAATGCATCTTGGTCTGAGCTGTTGTTAAGTTTTGTTACTATCATGTTATGTTGACTCGTTAACTGATTTGTCCTCTTGAGTAGCTTCATAATTTTTCTGCTCTCATTCAGAAATGTAATATACTTACATATATGACATATGTGTCTGCATTAAATCGACAGTTAACACTAAAACATTTGACCCATAAAACATCTTGACCATAAGAATGTAGGTCACACAGATAACCACCAAGACCCGAGTAAAGAGCATGCACGCCATGGAGTCGAATTGCAGGAAGTGTTTTTAGGCGATCAGGTGTCTTGTATTTTCTAGCAGAACACGTTCGAGCCAGTGGGGCAGATGGAGGAGATGGTTGGATTTGACCAAGGTGTGCAGTGCAAGGCATTACAGTTATTTGAGTGCAACCAAAATCTTACAAACCAATAAAGACCCCCCACCTTGTGCTCTGTTTACAGCCTCAGTGTGTGCAGTGCAGTGCAGTGTTCATACTAAAGCACTTACAGTTGTTCTTGACAGTGCTCGTGTTTTTTCTGCAGGAGTCACATATGACACCCTGGATCTCCACTCTGACGAAAGGGTCAAGAGCTTTGCCACTCCTTGGGACAGGCAGGTTGGATGCACTGATCACCTATAGACACACAGATCACGCAAACACACACACACACACACACAGTGGAGAGGAGAAGAGAGGAGGGGAGAGGAGAGGAGAGCTGTAATTACACTAGTCTGGAGAAAGACAGCCTTATCTGCAGTCCCCTCACACTGAGCCTCCCCTTCCCAGGCCTTGATCAAAGACAAACCTGCATGCACTTATCTGGACATGCCCTGCTTGGCACCGATGGAGCTTTACAGTGTCCGGCCCAGCCCAAAATTAGAGTCCTTTCCTTCTACCAAAATCATGCTGCAGAATGCCATACGCTACGACTTGCAATGCTGATGCACTGTTCCAGCGCCCATTTGAGTGCATAGATAGTGCTTGAATAGTTTTGAGTCAAAGTTATCAATACATGAGATTTTCTTACAGCAAAAACCATCACTTACTTGACAGTTTTATGCAAAATAGACTCATGAGGACTTCAGAGGACATATTGTTCTCGCAAGCAGATGAATAATTTACACTATAATGGCTGAGCACCTACCTAATTTAGAATACTGGCTACTATTCATGATTTTGCTTCCCACCAAGCTGAGAGCTCAGTCAAGATTGCAGGCTTTTCCCCGAAGTGATCAAAAAGCCCAAATAATGCAGGATGATGACATGAATAAACAAAGGTAGGGCTTTTTCCCTGGTTATCCAAAAACAGAACACACCACATTTATATTTCATGCACAGATGATATACTGTGTGTGCAAATTCCACTGGTAAACAACCTCAGTTGTGACTTTGCTTAGAGTCTATATATATTCTGATGAGCTGTTGTCTGATCCTAATATTTTGTCTCCATGGGTAACAGCGTCGTTTACTCCTTATTTGTCAATGATACATTTTCTCGTTACATAAAAACTAGTCTAGAGGCAAGCTAATCAAAGCATATCTTTCTAGACGGGTGATTTATGCAGTGTGGCCTACGAAGAGTTACATTTAATGTGACGGCAGTGATGACAGTAACCTAGATAATTGGGCAGTCTTTAAATCCCCTGTGAATGCAGAGATAACACCTGTGGCAGGCTTAAAGGATTTACATTTATAGTCAGCATAATGAATGGAAACACTGCAAGATTCGATCAGGGAGCAAGTCACCAGATACCATGACGTTTCCCACGACTGGTGCAAGTCATCCTGGGGGTTTGTTTATTTGTTTGTTTGTTTTTGGCATGTGTGATGTGCAGTGTATGAGGCATTGCTGCTTTAAGCTTGGGCGCTTTTTCTGTTGGAGGCACTGTGATTGGCCAATCAGTTTAATTTTTTTTTTGGATGCTGGATATAAATGTAAAGATGCATCATTCCCCAGAGGTTCATCAAATTTGACCCAGCTGTGCCCTGCTGGCCTGGTGGTGGGCCAATCACGTTTATATTCAAAATGCAGGACCCAGTGTGAGAATCTGTCATTCACTCAAGTTTTGTCCAAAATAGGCCAGCAAGGGCTCAGAAATCAGATATGACAGATGCACAGATGGATGAATGGATGGACACACAGATGGATGGAGCACAGTCCATAGTCCCTTCCCTGATCTTCAAATGTGGGAGACAAACATGAATACTTTAAGCAGGTACTACTTCATTTATCCAACTATCCAATTATGTGGGGACTTTTCACATTTTTCATGGTTTATGTCCATAAATAAGATTGATACCACCACAATGAGCAAGATTTTCCCTGGTAGGCAATTCCACACATTGTCTTTAGAGTTCAAATCAAGACATATGGGGCATTGTCCACACAAAGCTCCATATGTCCCTGAGTCTCACTTGCATGTTACACACACAGAGAACAAACTGCTGTAGCTCTCTAATTGGGCTGATGAGAGTTAGTGTGACATTATTCCTTCTGGGCCAGCTAAAGTGATCATAGACGGCTGCATTACAGTCTTAAAAAACCGAGCTGGCTTCTGATGCGACCATGCTCTGTGCAGTTTCGTCATTTGTCATGTGCCTTGAATGCTAGATGTTTCCTCAAAGCACCACTCGTGTTTCTGCAATATGGAAGAGGGAGGGTCTGTGCACTAGACTGCAGGTCTAATTAAATAGCATCACCTCACCCCACCCTTGCCTGTTTCTCCCACAACCCTCACTTTCAGGGGGAGATAATCTAATTAAATGGAGACACTCGCAGGGAGTTTTACATCATTGTTGGTTTGGAGCTTCCCGCAGGAGAGCGCTTATCTGGAGGCAAAGAGTAAAAGAGTAAAATAAAGCTCAACTACATAATGCCCCAGATTGGAAGGAATGCTTATTAAGCCATTAAGCACACAGAGACACATATGTGTCCTGTAACAAGACCCCTTGATCCACGGACCCACCCAGAGCGGATTACTGAGAATTCAACAAATTAGAGCAATACCTTGAGCAGCAGGTGTGTGGCCCTGCTGCTGTGCTGGCTGCAGCTGGGATCAAACCTCTTCTGACTGGACCTGAGCACTTCTGGCTTCAGGATGTATCCACATCCACCGTTGTCCTGGAAACGGCCATCATTAAGGTCCATAGGCAAGCCCAGTGACTGGAAGTTGAGTGCCACTGCAAAACATCACAGAACAATCTTGCCACAATGAAAATGAAAAAGAGGTGAGCAGAGCTACGAATCTGATGGAAACTAAATTGAAAATGCCTGAAGCCTTTTAAAATACAAAACAACCACCATGAACTCATTTTGCTGCATTCCACTGATACCTTCCATTTTTCATGCTTCTGTTCATTCTGCAGGAGAGAGCCGCGCTGCACAATGAGTCAAATGTTTCTGCAACAATGGCGTACATTGCATCACGGAGGCGTTCTAAATCACAAGGTAATCTATCCAAATCACACACTGTGCAAAGGAAGCATCCTCAGTGACCTTTGCTATAGTGAAAATCTATGTCTGCTGTGTATATTGCATACTGTAATCTTCCGAGTATACACATTTGAACTATGAACAGACTATAGGATAAAGAAAACAGCAGATGTGATCCTGCTGATAAATTTGAATTGTGTTCCCTGCCAGTCTGGATTTGGCATAACTGGTGAGTCTGAAAATACCACACATCAATGTGGTTTTTGCAAAGAAACACCTGCTGCTATTGTAACTCCACTTTCGTCCTGCACTAACACATTGCTATGCATCTCTCTGCATCCTTTCATATACTTTCCTGTGTGTGTGTCATAAGGGGTGAATCTTCTGCTCATCTAATAATGCTCTAATTGATACATCCAGGCTGCTTTGTACAACAGCCTCATGGAGCTCTGAGCAGTGCCGATTTCCATCTGCAAAGCTGCCACTGAAGCACGAAGTGACAGTCTGCTCACCGATCAGCAGGGAAATCAGTCTGCGTTAGAATCAGTGCCTGACTGACTGCAGAGATGGAGAGGTAGGACAAGGTGTTGCACAGACAGGTGGGCTGACAGGAACACTGGCCAAGACAGGGCCAGACAGATTCAATTTGTCAGGTTGTGACTTTAAGTCCATGGGTAATCATGAATGGCTGAGGGCTTACGGAAAATAAAGTGTATGTATGGTTCTTTGAGGCATAGCTGCAATTTCTCTTATGACTGTATTTTGTGATTATCAGACACACAGATGCACTTGACACTATGCAATCTTGTACATTCAAATGCACACAAACACAGACTCATACGGGCATGTGATACAGAGTAAAGCCTACTACCCATGCTTGATTCTCGGGAAATTATTACTGAACATAAAAAAGCTAAGCTCTGACCTGGACAAGGGTTTAGTTTAAGAAAAAAATCCATCCAGGAGGGTACAAATCGATTTAGAAAGGGTGTGATAAGGGACAGGCATGCCCCCAGGAAAACATAGATGAGGTGGGCAGACTGTGGACTGGAATGAAATGTTCTTTTCACTGCTAATCGACAGGACACTCAGCCATGCTGTTCCCTTTGAAGTTTCACAGTCTAGGTTTCCTGACTGTATTTGCTTCTATTTCAAAGGCCTGGAATGGAGACTGGTTGTTCATTATGTGTTGACAACTTTTTGATATCCGTTGAAAATGGAGACACAAAGGAGATGTGTCGCCACTTGTCTTCCAGCAATTAAAATGATATTGTCAGGTTTCAATCTCATCCAAAAAAAGAGATATGATTGGCAACTAAGCCCTTATCACTTTGGTTGGAATTTGATGAATTTTACTAGATAACATTGCAGGTGCTACATGTGTAAATCATAAGCATAATCTGCATTAGTCTGAGTCCGTGTGAGTTCTCTCCTACTCCCACCTAGTTGTGCGCCGACGTTCCAGAACTCCTGGGGGTTGTAGTTGGAGGAGGATGTCCTGGAGCCTGCTGGGTAAATCCTGCTGAGGAACCTCTGGTTGTGTTCAATGAACTCTGGACCTAGGAGAGGGGACACAGAAGTTTTAAACGGGAAACTCACTCATACAGAGCTCACAAATGTCATTGCTGGAGAGTTCAGTATGAATTTGTGTGGCTCCAGGGCCCCAGTTGTTATGCCATTGATTGATTTGTAAACCAACATCACTTATGCAGTGACAGCGCCCACAGTTATATGAACTGGGATATCGGAACATCTATAAGAGTAATAATCATAACAATGTGCGTCTCTAATTAATTGTTAGCGAAACAGGTTCAGGTTCATGATATCACATACTATAGCATTCTTGGTTCTCTTGATTTCTTGTTTTTTAGTTTTGGATGACAGGTGTTCATATTCAGTTAAGTAAACTAGGGCTTAATTACCTGAGCTATGATTGCATGGATAGCATGCATGCAAAATTGAATAGTCATGTTAGCCTCAAATTCACTTCAATGGAAGTGTATGTTAGCTGTCTCACTAATTCAATGAGAGAATTTGCTGAGTGGCTGGTGAAATTTCATTTAAGCTCGTCACTGGTTGATTCAGGGACTCAGGTCACACGGCAAAATCACAATATGCCTGAAGGACTGAGGGATACAGAGAAAATACAGTAGCTGAAGTAAGTCCAGTGTGAAAAATATAGCTATGTCCGGAAGATGTCATTTCCCTACCAAAGTTGGGGATAAAAAGTGTATAGCTGAGATAGTTCTTCTTCCCAGCCAACTAAGGAAACTACAGTAGCTCATAATATAGCTGTGTGTCTGGAAAGTCTTGTTTCCCGGCAGCAGGAACAGAGCAGATTTCTGTTCTCCAATACACTGCCACACAGCAGCATGATGACAGTTTAACTGATTGTGATTTGATTCAAACCTCGATAGGCTCATTTCACTTCCCCAGCAGTGGGAGTGTAAGACACATTTCTGGGCTCTGTTGTTGTTGTTGTTGTTTTTCTTTAAATAGTACTCCCTCATGTAGCCTATGTCGTGTTCAATATGCTGTTTCTCTGTTATGTAGCTTTACGTGCCCAAGAGCTCGTGCCATTTCCAGTGGTGAGAGAATCTGCAGAGCTCTATGATAAGAAATGATACTGCATATTATATATTTATGTCATCACTTGTATTTTTGATTACTGTGAAATAATATTCTTTTAGAAAAATTAAAGGCCCATGCTATGCAACATTTTTGCAGCTCCATTAAAGAAGTCGTCCATCTTACCTGAGCATTTGGCCAGCTTGTGAGCCCTCTTCTCTCCCACGGATGTATTCTCATAGAAGTTCTGGTTGTCCTTAGAATAACTGAAGCTGATGAATTTGACAGATTTGGTGTAAACGACCAGGTCAGACAGAGCCTCAGCCACCACCACCTTCTTCTTCTGCATTAAATGTAGAGAAGAAAAGAGAAAACCAAAGTGAAAACATTCGCCAAATTACCCTGAATACTGCTGAAATACTAATGAGATCAAGACTGAAGCATTCACCCTAGTGTCCGGTCTTGTCTTACCGCTCTCTCAGTCAGTCTAAATGTCTATGCAGTTATATCTCTTTCCTCTTACAAGTAGTTTATATCTACTCCAGTATATCTTTGATGAATCTCTTCTTCAACCTAACTGTGACTCTTGACTTACTTTCTTCTTTGACCCTGCCTTTCTAGGAGACCAGAGCTTTGATTTAGTTTGAGGCTCCTCATCTTCCTCATCACCCTCCTCCTCATCTTCGCTCTCCTCTCCTTCTTTCCCTGCTTTGTCCTCTGTCTCACTTTGAGGCCTCAGCTTTTTGTTCTTGATGAGGATTTTGTACTTCAGGTCCTGTCATCCCCGGACACAGTACACAGACACATGGGAGTGGAGTACACACTCACATGCATGCAATACGTGCAAACATGCATTTCTTGTATACTCTATTTGCACATGTGCACAGATACATTTACACACACACACACACACATACACACACACATATATACACACACACACTTAAAAATATCACACATTAGTCTCAGTTCCTCGGATTGAACACATTCGCCAGGCAAGCTGCCTACATTGTTCCTCTTTATCAGCTTCCTCAGACTTGTGAAACAAACATCATAACATTCCCTTGACAAAAACTGTCGACTTTCTGACTGGTCAAAACGACACTGTGAGTCAAAGAGTCCTTGAGTGGCCGCATCCACATCAGAGAGTACACCGACAACCACGTTTGACAGAATTGTTTTATCCAAGTGGATGGAAAGAGCAGAGGATGTGCTGAATCAGGATCTGTTGTTACATTTCAAAGTAGCATCAGCTCAGATCTGTTTGCTATCCTGCACAGATGAGAGGCAATATGCTAAAAGTTAAACACTGTGGTCTGTCTTTGGAAGCCAACAGCTCTGTAATCTACACGACAGGAAGTCACCCTGTCAGAGTGAGAGATGTTTTTGCAAAATATGCAAAGTAATTACACATTCTCCCACATTCATAACCTATAGCAGTTCATACAGCATTAGTCCACTGCTGAGAATAGATCTGCATATCAGTCACACTGAAAATTACAACTTTGCCATTGAAAATTATAAACTTCAGGGCTTTTTCTGGCACTGGATTCTTGTTTTTCATCACTATTACGCAAGATGATACGGTGTGGACAGCTAGAATAGAGGTTGTACTTATTTAGCTTCAATTTATGGCATCGTAAGAGGCTTTAAAGAGAGTTATGATCTTGTTTACAGTAATAAATAGAATAAAGTGGAGTAATAACTTGTTAATGAAGAATAACATATACTAATCCTACAATAACAGTGGATAATGGAAAAGAAGAGATAAGGTTTTCCAGCCCGCTCATGCTCTTGATGAGTTAGTCGATAGGTTTGAAACCTCTGTCTGCTTATAATGGAGTATATAGTAATAAACAGTTGTGATCATTACAATGGCAGAGTAGGGACTATTGGCTCCACATGCAGAACTTGATGTTAAGCTTAATGTTCAGCAGCATGAGTGTGACAGGACCTCATGAAAACTGATACAAACTACAAGTAGTGGGGGTTAGGAGTCAAGATGAAACCATTAGTGCTGAGGCTCACATTTAAGCCCACACCCACTGAGCCATAAAGATGAAAAACGGATATGAGGAGGAAAATCACACATGCACACTCAGGATAAAAGACCACTCGTTTTTTCACCGCAATAAACTCCACAGCAGTATTAGTCAGAGGTACAAAACAAATCCCAGAGAGACCGCACACATTCATCCACATCCAGAGAAAAAAATCCTTCATCTTCCTTGTAATATTCAGTAGTTGGAGTGACTGTGCCAGCATCTTTCAACCCATTCCCTCAGCCATGAACAGAGGCAGATGCTTTCAGTGGTGAAATCAGGACCCAAACAGGGTAATCTAAATGAACAATCAGCTCAAGTGCCTCAGCACTCTTGTAGTGATGGACATTTCTCAGGAACAGCCCGTTTTTGTTTGAATCTCTGCGAGATTGAAGAGTGTTGCAAGTGCAGGAGACTATCTATCACTAGGTCCCAATGGAAGAGAGAGGCAAAGGAAGCAAGACCCTATCTATTATGGGCTGCCTCAGAGACAGACTAACGAGGCCCTCCATGACGACAAAAAAGTCTCACTTTCTTCTTGCTCTTCTTTAGTATGACAGAGGATGAAGGGCTTCATACATACAAACTCTATAATCTCTTCGACTTCACCAGCAGCAGTAAGCCTCTAACAGCCTCTGCTGCTGGAATTCCACTTCTGGCTTGAACTCAGATAGCCAAGGTCTCATTCAAAGCATAATTAAATTTTTAAACCATAACTGATTTTTGCCATACTAACAAGTTATACACAAATGAGTGCTAGTAAGGATTCTTACGTTTGGGCTTGGTAGTTGTCCAGAGACAGGCAGCTCCACAGGTGATTTCAGTAGCTTCTCCCCTAGGATGGAAATGAGGTACTGGGCCATGACCACTTGTTGCTCCTGTGAGCAATGGTTTTCCAGAGACAGGATCACAGGGTAGGCAGACATCTGAGGGGAAAAAAAAACCCAAAAACATATCCGATGACATATATGATAGTTTTATTTCATAGCGCTAACCTAGATCTCTCTGCAGGGTCTAAAAGTGCCTCCAGACACATCACAGGGTCTGGCCTAAACTCCCTGAATCAAAGACAGCCTGAAAAAAAATGGTACAAAATTGGTGTTAAAAATGCCGCTAATTAGAATAAATGCATCTCAGTAGGATGTCCTGGAGCCTGCAGAGGCAAGAGTGAACATAAAGGTAGATGCCTGAGGCACAACCCCAGGCAGCATTCTTAAGGAGTCATGTAACATAGTGTTACCTCGAAGGCATGTTGCTCTACAGTAGTGATGACATCCTTGAAGAGGATCTTGGTGGTCAGGGTGTAGCCATGATAGACCACTGGCTCCATGTCAGGCCCATCCCAGCAGTCAATCTCCAGGCAGCGGCAGCCTTTCCTGAGAGCGCTGCACCACAAACACACACATGCACACAAGCACAGACACTCGCTGAGCAGTGGCATGACTATGTTAGCTTAAGCACACAGAATATTCTGTATGATGAATGGAAGATAATTTTTTATGTGTTTGTTTTATCTAGGTGAGATAATCTTATAAACCTCATGGTCTATTGCATTTTGATGAAAAAAATAAATAAATAAAAGCAAATTTACAATTTCTATTATTTAAGGGAAATTAATTAGAAATAACCTCACATTTAATTGCCTCACATTTAAGCCAACAGTCATCATTTTTTAAATCAGATTTCTTGTCTTTGTTCTTCCTTTCTTTTTACTCAATTGAGATATTTTAATATTGCAAAATGTCTGAACTCTTTCACAATGTTTACTAAGCATGTAAGCTTCTTAGAGCTGAAAAATGTACAATTCATTTCAAACATTTAACAAATGTGTGAAAACTTTTTTCCACATAATACATTTTGGAATGCAATCAAATATTTGATAAATGACAAGGACGTTTCCATTAGGTTCAGAAATGTCAGTAAAATGCTCCACTTATCACATATTCTTTTTCTTCATAACATATTTAACATTTACATAACAAACTCACAAAGGTGAATTCAGAGAAGTGATAAATATGGAAAAATGAACAAAATTCGGCTTAAACTTGAGATCATTTCTCATATTACACTTAAATAATGGAAACTTTGCATCTGGAAAAAAAAAAAATTATTACTTTTTGGCATGTTAGTAACGTTCAAGAACTGTTCTGTCCAGAGTTTTCAGACAGAGTTCTCAGGCAGAACGAGTAGGATTATAATATTCAAAGCTGGCTCCTCCTCCCTGGCTAAGCTAACCACCGGCAGCAGGTTTTTGTTTCCTAAGAGGGAAATGGAATGAAACACCTGCCCAAAATGTAAAATTGCCGCCCTAGGAAAAAAATAAAGTCCTCCTCTCCTTCGGTGTTTGCCAGCAGGTGAAAGCAAACCATAGATTCACGCTCTCTGTGGAACGAGCTTTGTCCACATGGTGATTTTCATAGCTTCCTATTGGGTGTCGTGTTATGGCACTGTGCGCTGTTATTGGCTGGGAGCTACACACCCACTGCCCACAGGCTGATGCCAAGCAATTTCCTGAGTTTTGCAAAACAAGAAAATCCAGGCAGGAGGACAGGGTCTCTGCAGATACACACACTGCCACACACTTCTAGAAGGTCATAATTGAGAGGGATTATTTTTGTATGGGTCAATACATTGCTTTTTACGAAAATCCTACTCATTGTGCCTTTAAAATTAGAGTGTATGTAATTCTGATGTATATCAGTAAACATAAAGTGCCACCCTGTCAAAAGAATCTACAGTTAATCAGCCTCACAACAGACCAAAAGGCAATGTCAAAACCTCAAAACTTCCTAGCTCACAATTTCACAACAAACATACAAGCATCTTGATTTTATTATTTTGGATGCCTTATTATTTTACCAAGTAAACTCCTCTGCCTTTCTCTCACATGAGCGAAAGAGGGATCTTTTAAGTCACCTTCCTCTGACACTATCTCCTTCTCTCTTGATGATCCTTTCATTAGCTAAGTAAACCAGCACTCCCAGGCCAGCGGGTTAGAGGATTCTACATTACCAGCAGGCCGGGAAGCTCAGCACTTTCACAGGGACCATAAATACACCACTTCTGCTGCCATCAGCCCCTTTTGTAATCACTTCCATTGTCCCGTAAAGGGACCACAGCGATTTCACTGTCTGCCTCAGCAAGAGCGAGTCAATGAAATCAGAGGAGTATCCAGACAGCAAATATTATGTTCTTGTAGGTTTGAAGGACAGGCTTAGCCAGGATAAGTGATGAGGGGCATTTTAGATGTGCACCTATAAGATCTGAGTCTAACATCATTTTAAATAAGGTCATTTTTATTTTGCTCTATATAAAATATCAGACAGATGGGATTTATTGCACCAAGACAGTTCAACTTTTGTACTTAAGTTGTCTATTACACAAAAGTAAACTTATCTGACTTTCAAAAGGTATTTGAAAGTGACTGCTTATTTTTTTTATTTATTTTTTTTTTTTTAAATTTTGGCCTATACATCTGGTATCTCATCGGTCACTGAGCGATTAATCCACATTGAAGTCTGATAACATACAGTAGTTCATATGTAATGTAGCTATAGGGACAGGTAATTCTTCTCAAGATATACTTGTTACTTGAACATGGAAACATCTTCAGGTATTAGCCTACCATACAGATGTCACCACTTTGAAAGTGTGATATTTACATGCTTGTTGCAAAGCTTTCCACATTGTAGCACCACCCCATTAGGTGCTGGTTGCAGAGGTAAAATTGTTTCCCTTTGGATTCTTATATAATTCTTATAATTCTTATATTCCCTTTGGATTATTATAATAAAACATGAATACTAGGCCTTTGGATTACACCTCCTTTTGTCTTAATCACACCTTTTCCAGCAGTGTGGGCTGAACATAGGAAAAATTTGTCAGCACTTTACCTACCTAACATATGCATCCAGGTGACTCTTGCCTACCAGCTGATCTCCAGTCAGGTAGGTGTTGTGAGATGAAGAGATGAAGTAATTGCAGAGAGGCTGGTCCATGTCGTGATACACCGAGGTGTGGGACTGGTCAAACACGCAGCAGTCCTTGGACTCCATATATCTGAGGAATCCCTCAAACGTCATGGATCTGCTTGCTCTGGCTATCAAGAACAGGAGCAGAGAGAATCAGCATCACTTTCGTTACTGAGAACAAAGAGGAGTTGGTGCAAACATCACTTGACAAGGTCACAGCCTAACATGCCAGAGTGGTGCTCTTGGTGAACACATATTAAGGCTGTCAGCGTTAATGCGTTAATCACATGCAATTAAGGTTAGGCACGTAGCACTTTTTTTAAAATCACATTTAATTTTGCCCTTTAGCACGCTTGTCATTGGGTAATCAAAGGCCAGTGTGTTTTGCAGGCTGCCGGCTATATAGCTAACTTTCGGAGTGTGACTAATTCAGACTGTGGCAATGGAGAAAACGGACACCACTGTGATAGTGAATGGTGCTTTTCACTTGAAAGACTCACAGACGGCTCAGTTGACAAATCAACAGGAATAGGTGCCTTGTGACAACTGGAATTGAAGTTTCACTTAAGTAAAAAATAAAATGTTTCAAATATCCTGCAGTGACAGGCAAACTAACTCTGACACACAGGAGATACATCTGTAATTTCATCTAGTTTATCGTTTGCTGGGTGCGTTTGCTTGTATGCATGGTAATGTATTCAGATATGGATGACAGAATGTATAGCTTATTTAGCAGCAGTATTTACTGTGACTGTCCTACGGCTTACTATCTTGAGCTGTCTGTTGGTTTTAGGCGAGCAGTTAGCTGCTAATTGAGGAGACGTTGAAGGCTGGGCCAAATAAACAGAAACTCTTTAAAAACAGTTCCAACTGAAAAACTCGGTCTGTTCCTGGAAGCCAGGAGAAGATGCATCAGACAGAAGGATGCAGCCCTAGGAGCCATCCTCTCCGAGACAGGACTGAGCAAGGCTTTCCTTTGTGTTAACTTTCTTCATGATCGAGTCATTCTGTTAAAAACCATCACTCTGTTAAACCAGTTAAACTGTTGTGAATTGCAAACTGGTATATTTTATATGTGCTATGGCATATGACAATAAATTGTTGAAATTCTGAGACTGAGATTTTTAAAAAATCATCATCATCATTTGTAAGCCTTAATATATAGGTGTATGACATTGTTGCGTCTTGATACCACCAAAAGCTGCCCCTTGAAACCTCAAGGAATATACCACCAGCTGAAAAAAATGACAGCTTCCTTTCAACAGCAACCCAGCCTTGTGTGAACGTCGTGTTTTGTTATTCATGATGGAGTGAATCAGCATGCACCGCACTGGGCCCTGAGCATCATCTGGTCTGCTAGTCTACTGATGTGCCCGACTCCTCCATTTTCTTTCTGTCATTTCAAGTCCCTGCCTCCGAGCTTACAGCAAAACACTTTGTCAGAACAATGTGTCTGACTTGCATTTAAAGCCACGAGCCACTAGAACTGAGCGCTTAGGTTTTTGTCATGACTAAAAAAATGATATAATTAGACAAAGCTGAATCTCACTGAAGCCTTGAAGAAAAGAGTGATGCACTTTACCAGTGGTAATGAGCAACAAGCGGTTTGACATGATAGAGATCTCTCCTTTCACTCACCTGTCTCTTCAATCTCATATTTATCAATCAATTCCTCTGCTGTCTCTTGACTGGCTGTTATCTCCATCTGCTCCTTGTGGAGGAACCTGAGGAGGGAGCAGGCAGGCAGAGTTGTCTGGCCTGAGGTGTAGCATTCGTAGATATGCTGGATTTCAGCCCTTCTTGAGGTCGGGGTTTTGGTTTTCCACATCTTCCCCTGGACACATCAATCTGTAGCCCCTGACTTGATGCTCTGGATCCTGGAGGGCTGTCAGTGTTTGGCTTATGTAATTCAAGAACCTTCAATTTCAATTCCAGTGGAATCAACTTGCAATTCTCTGGTGAGACTAGTGGCTACTGGTTCTTTAACAAAACATTTGAGCCTTGGATAATGATGTTATTCTAATCCCCCCTTTTTGGCGGGGGAGGGAAGAATTGATGTATGATACTGCTTGCATTGATTGTATTGTATTTTTTCTTGTGGGGGAAAAATGAAAACTTCAATAAATATGTTCATATGAGGGTATGGGTATATGGGTATATATACAGTGTTTACAGACAGTGTTTGTTGGCAACAAGCTTTTACCAGGTTCATTCTGAATACAATAGACGGTTGCTCAAACAGTCAGCTCGTAGTTGTTTCAAATATATGTAAATGTTTCAAAAGCTCAGTGGTTCTCCAAAAGACACACAGCGAATAGGGAAAAGAAATGCTAACCCAGTATGAGCAGATGTCCCAGCGTTTACCTGACCTCACTGTAAAATGTTAATTTTTTCACTCTTAGCACGACAGAGAATAAAGGGGAAGACACAGTGTTCACTCACAGCAAAGCCTTCTCCCATCTTGACACTCTCCACCCCCCCTGCACCCCCTCTCCCCCAACTTATCTCTTACTTCCATCAAATACTGAGGCACTGTCTTCTGTGACTTTCTCATTTCGTTCCCCCTCCTCTCCCTGTCATTCTTCTCCAAGCCTGAGACAAAAGTGTCTGTGACTTTCTTTGGCTTTGTGTGTGTGTCTCTCTCTCTCCTCCATCTTTCATCTCTCTGATCTGCTGCCCTACACATTTTAGATACACGCCTAAGCCATTGTTTCGTGCATTGCACTGACCTCCTGCTGCATCTGTTGGCTCAGTGTGGAAGCAAACAAAACAGCTCTGCCATGATCTTCATTAATGTATTATGAAATTCAATAAACTGTTTATATCTGAGCCAAGAGATATCCAGCCATGCCTGCATAAATATGCCATGTAAAAGGGCGAATAACTGGCCATTAACCCAAGAAAAATAACTGAACTTGCATTAGATGTGAATCAATACCGATCCCTTTAACGCCCATTTCACCTCCGGCAAACCATAGCAGATGAGGAGGTAATTAAATTCAAATGACATGAGCTTCTCCCTAGTGGGACTGAAATGTTAGGAATCTAGCCACGACTGAAAACACAGTGAAATCTTGCATAAACAACAACCTACCTCAGATATTGATTTGCATGGTCTCTGAGCTCCTGCAGAGGTGGCCAGTGATCAGTAAATCTACTGAACTGGCAGTAAAAATGTGTGGGAAGGGTGCGAAGAATAATCTAGGAACACATCAGTAAGTTGGTGTCATTCTGACAAACATTCCAATTCTATGGGCATTGTTTTATAAAAGAACATCCAAGATCACAGAGGCAGAACATAATTACATAATGGCTCTGTCAGAAGTTTGGAGGCAAACGATTAAAACTCACCCTGTGCTCTGTTTCGTTTCATTTTCTCAGACAAGGGCTGTGGAGTGAATATGGTATTTTTCATTTAGTCAAGTGTAAAGTACAAAGAGAATGGGATATGGAGACTGAGAGCATTTTGTCTTTCATATGATTGTCTCACAATTACTCCGTTTAATGTGGCATTTTTTCATGTGCTTGAAAAAGTCATTATCTCAACATGGGTTAGAGTGCCCCCTCGAAGTGCCTCTAAACAAAACATTTGTTTTTTGTCAACCCAAAATGTTGCGCAAAACCACATGTACAGATACACATTAATCCAGTTTGGTCAAAGTTGAGTCAGCACTCACTATTTCACCATGTGATCTTGACCAAGTAGCACGTCACTTGTGATTTCCTACCACAGCATGGCGAATGGTGGCATCGGTAACTGCACTATCAGGCAGAAGTTTCATAGTTATACTTAGCGGCTCACTGAATACATCATGTAGCTGCTGATAGCCCGTGGAGCACCAGGGATTAAATTCACAGAATTTCAATTCATGTAATAAGTCCACATTTATCAAATCCCAAAACCAAAGTGGATGAAAGTGTGAATATATCATCAAAGCTTCTCTATGCAAAAGTCAATCAAGCTTACACAGCACGCTCAGTGATTCTGTTAGTTGTTTCAGTAACTCTGACAAGAACTTCCTTCCTGCTTGTCTGTGTAAAGCTGAATGTTTTTGGTGTGGTGTGAACCACTGGTGCACAACAATGGTCACTGCATAGTCATAGTTCAGCGCAGTCATTGCTGTCTACACTAGGCTGAAATGGTCAGGCCGTGGGCTTGTCAGAACCATTGGTTATACAAGTTTGATGTGATAATTCCAAGGCAGTGAGCATGGAGCCCTGTATATGGCCCCTGTCACTGCATCAGTGCACCTCCCTCTGCATGGCTGGTTAGTTAGATTCTTTGGGGAGTAGAGAGTGTGCATGTGGATGTGTAACTGTGGGTTTGTGCTTTTGTGCATATGTGCATCTGTGCATATTGGAAAGAGGGTCATGTAGTGGATAAAAGATCAGTGTGTGTGTGTGTGTGTGTGTGTGTGTGTGTGTGTGTGTGTGTGTGTGTGTGTGAATGCAATGGTGCGCATGTGGACCTCAGATGCACCAGCACATTATTGCACTGTCAGTGCTGCTCAGTGTGGGAAAATCCGACTGATTCACTTTGGATCACAATGTGAACTGCCAGATCATGGATTAATCTTCAAGCTGGAGCTGAAATTATACACAGTGGCAAGGTGTGTCAAAATTGCACCTGTTCAGATGGTTAAAATGACAAGAACTAAGACATGCTCACCTGTTTTAGCTGTGGCTCTGTACCAGTGCAAGGGGGAGAAGCAAACCATGATTCCCTTTGACTGTGAATTCCCAGCTGGATTTCCACCGGCTCATTTGGTATTCATTGGCCTGCTGGAGCTTCAAGTCAGGCGGCAGAATGCCAGTGATAATGCCTGATGTCAAGGGATAGCTAGAGAGGTGAGGAGCTGTGAATATGTGAGACCAGTAATAAGATAATGCATATATGCACATGGATGTAGCACATAATCTCAAACGTTCATGACCTGTGCAAAGATATTTGTCAAATAATGCAACAGTTATGAAGTCAGGTGGGTTCCCTCAACAAATACACTGCGCATGCATGCATACACACACACACATACACACTCACGCGTGCTGGCACAGTTTATTGCCAGCTGGCCCACAGAGATAATAATGACATGCTCATTATTATGAGCAATTGCTTTATTTACTGGTTCTCTCCCGTTCTCTTTAGGTTGCTATGAAAACTTAATGATGGCAAAATCCCCAAACTCTCCATTTTGGAGAAACAACATACAGGAAAAAACTGGGAAAGATTATTTCTAACAGTAAAAATCAGGACTCCATTGCAAATTTAGGGATCTAGGCATGAAATTAGGGGACTGTGGATAAACAGTGAATGAAATTCAGGGCTGCTTAATAATCTTCACATTCTAGTCTAGTGACATCACTATATCTCTGAGCAAATGACCATCTATTGAAAAAAAACAAAAAAAACAGTATCCAGTAGCATGCACGTTGTTTAGGAATCTGAGTCATCTTTCTGGTGTGTTGCTGTGTTGGGAGAGCTCAACAGTATGTGATTAGGAGACAGCTAAGCCGAGGGAAATCACTCTGTCTTTTTCTAAAGATGCTGGCAGTGATGTTCATCTCTTATTCAGCTCAGGATGAGGAGGATGATAGCGATCTAGATTCACCCCAAGGAATAGAAAACACAGGATTCATGGTTACAGTACACAAGGGCCTGCCTGTTGGCACAAGCTCTCCAAATAAAGCTCATCCCACCCAAGGGGAAATATTACAGTTACACAGAATCAGTTTGACATAAGTAACAGAAATGTTGTATTCCATGGATACATTTGGTCCAGCTTACTTCTAACTCACTGGCAATTCTATCAATCTGTCGTTCATGCCTGTACACACTGTTAATTTATGAATTCATACAGTCTGTGGGCAGCAGAGATTGATTACGTTACTCAACAGATTGTCAAAATACTCCAGTGCCACTTTAACTGAACTATCCATAATGAAATGGATGATACACTTAATAGCTCAATACTGTATATGCAGAACAGTGCAGCTATAATTAGGCAGCGTCGCTATGAAGAGTGCTATGAAGAGTGCTAATTTAATTATTGCTGTTACAAATTACAGCATAATTGTCAAACTTTTGCTGAATGTAGTTTTAATTACGGTTGGTTCCAGCCATTGTGCAGTGATCCCCTACAAATTACATGCCCTTTTTGCACTCAGTGTGCTTTGCCCATCCATTTCCTGCGCCATCCCTGCCCCGCAATAGCCATGGGAGATTAATTGGTGTCTTTTAGCCTCACTGACTGCCAAGAGTGATGTGTGGGATGTGCGTCTGCTTCACAGGGGAAAATTGGACCATTTAGCTTTTTATCATGGTTCACATAGCCTTTCCATCCTCCCAACTAATTCATACACAACCATATTAGCCTATATAGAGCAAGGAAGCCCTCTGCAAAGATGAGGGCTCTAACTTCTATTTGACTCCACAGAACAGCAGCAAGAAGGTGTTGATGAGAAGGAGTCAGCTGAACACCTTTCTCTCTCTCTCTCTCTCTCTCTGTGTGTGTGTGTGTGTGTGTGTGTGTGTGCATGTAGTCTGCTGCTCTGTAGACACAAGCTATCACTGATGGGCTGATCCAACTGTCATCACATAAGATGGACAGCTTTATCAATTCATATGGCAACTGATGTAATAACCAATGCACAGATACAATATTTCTGGTGTCCATCTCTGTCTCAAGAGCATGCAAAAATAAATCAAGTTGAATCACTTAAGTTTTTGTCTCCTCATTTGGTTTTCCCCAGTAAATCAGATTTCTAATCAGGTCTTCAAATACAGGCAAATGGGCGGTTATTCACATCAGTTCCTGTCTATTGGTAAACAACATAATGGCCAGGAAGCCTGATTTGGCTTTTTATGCTTAACTTGGTGAATGGCCATGAGAGCTCTCGGGAGGATATGTGAATAACAGAGGGAAAAGGTGTTGCATGCAGACACTTTGCCTTTCATGCTCTCCGACAGCCTGTCAGACAATGCAGATAGGAGGAAAAAAGGTTTTACTAGCTCCCGGTGTAGTGTGAGATTTAAGTAAGAACAAAATGCAGACTGTGACAAAATATAATGATAGCCAAGTAACTGTGGACAATACTAGTATGGGTACCAAAGCCGGTGTTTTTAAGTTTCCTTTTTTAAATAAATTATGGTTATGATGATGATGATATTATGAAGAAGCCTAAGGGACAGGTGAAATGTCTTCAAGGATCAGCCAAATCAGGTTGCACTGGCATATGGATCCCCAGTGGGAGGAAAATGAACCCAACATACATGTTTTGATAGTGGGCAAAACCAGATCAGGTGGAGGAAATCCACAACAAGACTGGGAGAGGATGCAAACTCCACACAGAAAGGCCCTGCTCCCAACATGATTCGAACCTGGGACCGTCTTGCTTCTTGCTGTGAGGCGACATTGCGAACCACTGAGTCTAAACTAAACTTTTAAATTAATGAACTAAACTAAACTAAACATGAGGTTGGCTGTTGCTGTTATCTCATTTTTGGCGTCAGAGTATATACAGGCGCCCCTTCTCTGGATCTTGCCTGTGACTCCAGAAAGGCTAATCCAGCCCTGTATCTGATACAGCTCAACCCTGTGACAAGAATATCAAGGAAAAAATTATGCTTTTGGAGAGCCATATCCACTGTTAGTTGTACACCTGTTTCATTATGTATGCAGTGTAGCTTCACTGAGCCTGTCTTCAATTTAATGACTAGTGTCAAGTGGCTAATTAGAGTATAACAGCTGTATAATCCACTGTATGTCTGCAACCCTGTTTTGTAACCCATTATTTTAATTAAGCTAATTGTAATCCATTTTCACTGATGTTTCAGGTCCAACACAATATTTTGCCAGGATCTCACCCTAACAGTTCAGAATTCAGAGCAAATTTGATAGAAAGATAAAAAGAAAAATTTATTTCCCATGCTGGACATGATTACATTGAAAGACTAACACAGCTAGTGGCCAAACGTCTCTCTGCTGTCACTGATAAACAGTGAACAGAATAGTCCTGTCTATATGCGGTGTGCCACCCACAGAGAAAATGGTCCACCAATAATTAAGAATGAAAAGGTGAAGCCTCAAGCCACCACTTCATTCTTTCATTGAACAATATTAAGCTGCTTCCTGTACAAAGGACAGAAATTGTGATTGCAGTAGTAATTGTGCATTTCACTTCCATTTTTGTATTATACATTTCTGAGTTTGTGCAAGCACTGAAAACAAAAACTGAAGTGAGTAAGATGTTTGCACGCCACACTAACTTGTTTAATAATTGATCGGTATCTTGACCAGGTGCCTCATGATTGGAGTGTGAGTTTACCCAGGCAATTTTAACCAAGTTTTAACCAACCAACCAATGACATTTGAATGCACCAACCCAAAACCAGCTTACCTAGACAACTACGTGATGTGCATGCAGATAGGACCACCATCTCCCGTCAGTTCTAGGCACAATTAAAGTTCTGTGCTGTCTTAAATGTCCTCGTGTATTTAGTCTAGACATTATTCTGTTTAACTCAAGTGGTAGAGAGGTAGTGGGCTCCCTTGAGAGATGGGAGGAAAATGAGCTCTCCCATTCTGGCTGTCCCATTGCACACTCGGGAGGCTGCACTAATTAATCAGTTGCTTGGCAACATCTGGCAGGGACATGATTTAATGCAAACAATCTACACACCTGCTGAGGCAGAATGGGCGGGAGTCAAGAGCAACGAGTCATTGTGCAGTCCGACAGGCCCCTCTTAAATATCTGAGTTTGACTGGAACATTTATATATTTAGGCCTCTCTGCCCCGGGACGAGAGCGGCTGATTGGATTTGTGTTATAAAAGAACACAATAACCTCAAGGATGTTCCAACTTGGCCTTATTTACATTTTCACCCAGAATTACTTCATCAGATCACACAGTGCATGCCCATTGTGGTTCAGTCAAGTGCATTGTGTAACAACAGCAGAGATGAAAAGAGGATTTATAGGTTTATAAATGGTTTGCTCACGTCCTCAAAAATCCCTCACATCATTTTTGTGCAACGATAATGAACCAAGAACAGATTTCTAGAAGGAATAACATTTTTTTTTTTTACCAAATCGGTTTCTGTTTTTGCAAAAATTCTGGTAAATCTTGCTCGCATCTGCAAGGACATGGCAGATATCCAGGGAATTGTGTTGTCTCATATTTTTTTACTCTGTTCCCTTGACATCTATCTGTTTACAAAAACAAAGATATACTGTGCCCTGTGCATAGCACTCTGCCTGACTCATTCCAAACAACAGGCTCCTCACCCTTTGTTTTGACATCCGTGAGATCTCAGAGTGACATTACACTGAATCTGTCAGGTGATCCCTGGCTTGTCCCAGTAAGCTTACGACATTTATTTTTCCAATGTTTAAGCACAAAAATAGCTGGTATTAGTATGCGTTTACATTGAATTGGTGCTATTTTTCTTTCTTTTATGCATACATTTACAGCATTTCTTTGAGGAGATATCTCTTTTGTGCTCTTCTTTCTTACAAAGAAAATAACTTTACTTCCTGACAGAAGACCTTCTGTTAAGCCAGGACAGAGTGTTGTGAACTGTGGCCTGTCTCAGTGAGCTGCAAGGAACTGGTTCATCACAGCTCCCTAATTAAATCAGGAACCCATTAATTGCATTGCACACATTAACTGCATTTCACAGCAGTCATGATCTGCAAATTAGGATCCTAGGAGCTCATTTTGCAGACACCACTGTAATTGCATGGCAGTCACAAATGCAATTATTCCAATCGTTTCAGCCCTGATTCTTTGCCCATCTGACTCTCCTCGTGGTTTGATTACCATTCTACCAGATATGAGGTATTTTTGTGGCACTCCTCACAAATGAGTAAGAAAAAGTCAAATTCAGAAGTTCACATGAGGTTCTGATGAAACAGGATAAAAATATGTGTCATTTAAAATTAATGTTTTATTGGTACAGCACTCACCAGCTATTTTTTAAATATTATTTTAGTGCCATCTAAATGGAAATGGACTGCATTTCTATAGCACTTTTCTAGTCTATTGACCACTTAAAGCTCTTTACAATGAATAACTCATATTCACCCATTCACATACACACTTATACACTGATGGCAAAGGCTGCCATACAAGCTGCTAAGCTGCCAATCAGGACCAGTTAGGGGGTTAGTGTCTTTGACATGTTCTCTGGAGTAGCTGAGGATTGAACCAGGAACCCTCCTGACTTCCTGATGACTGCTCTACATCCTGAGCCATGCTGTCCCCTAGCAGTTATTGCTGTCAACATCTGCATACAGACTCAATTACATAAAGCACCTAAAATTAGATATGTATAAAAAGGCTGCAAAAAATATCAAGTCAAGCAGCAGCTATAGGAAACAAGGCAAACATACATTTTAGACTACTTTATATGTAACAAGTTATAATGGTCTGTCTGCTATTGCCATAAAAATGTAGGTTGATAGTGAAATCGAAAGCAGTGGGCAACTTAGCTCCACCAGCATATGTTGTTTACATGAACAACAAATGTAACAGCCAATCATTAGTTCAATGGGTACAGTTAGTTTGCTAGGATAACATTATTCCATACTGACTGAACATGTGTGGCCATTCAACAGCTTGAAATGTTTGTGTGTTTGCCAGCTAACAACAGACTCCTCAGACAAGCACTGCCCCACGGAGGCAACATGAGCCTGGTTATGTGTGTGTGTTGCGGAGCAGGGGAGGGGGGATTTTCTTCAAAACAAAACAGAGCATCTGGTCATCAAAGACAGTGTTTGACACTGGTAAGGAACTATGGCCAGTCCCCCATACCTGGCATAAAGCACTATTAGTTTGTCTACATCAATCACCCATGATCAGGTGTGTTTGCTCTGAGCAGGCAATTTTTTACTACCCAATTAGATACTCTCATTTCCTTTGCCATGCAGTGCTGGTGTATGTAATGAGCAGTCCCTTGCCATTTGGTTGGCACTTCTTTTTAACAGCAGAATAAGGGGTGGGAGGAGCTTGAGTCTGGCATGGATGTTGGTAACAAACTTTGGAGAGGAGGACAAGATCACTGAAAACAGCAACATGGCTGGTCTAAGCAAATTAGTACTGTTTCATAAGAACCATTACACCATATATTCTATGTGGTGTAATGGTCAAATTATTTATAGGCTTGAGAGAAATTAGTGATCCACTTGCTCACAGATCACAAATTTGATCCCCTGACTCATCAAAGGATCAAAAGACATCCTTGGTCAGAGGAATTGTGATTTGATCCATATGCAAATGACAGAGCAGGAGAGGGGATAAATGATATATAGGCAGATGTTCGCTATTCACAGCATGGAAGCATATGCCGGCAGTTCAACGACACAACTCCCCAACCCTTCTATAATGGTTGCCATTCCCCCTATAGACTGTCCCCGTGTGACATTTACCTTTTCTGTTACCTGTCTGTTGGTGCATTAAAATCAGCCTTTATGACACTCCACAAAGCTTTGAAAAGGGTCACTGTCACCAAAGCGGTAGTCATCAAAGCAGTCTGGTGACCATCCATCTGTCTGTGTGGCCCTTAGTTTAGAGGGCTAGCGCTCCTTTTATTTATTTTATCTTTCTGCTGAGCACAGCAGCTGCAGTGAACGTGTGCGGTTGAGCCGACAAAGCACTGATTAATTGTCTGTCTGCAATGAGAGAGAGTGAGAGAATCAGAGGGAGGTGGTTTAGAGATGGGGGGGAGTGGATAGCAACACGATAACTGTTCGTGCAAGCTTTGACAAGTAAAATCTGAAAAGATTATACTCAGCAATGTTTAAGACAGCATTCTGTACAGGCTGAGGTCATTGTGGTTGTGCGTCCTATTTTGTGTGTGTGTGTATGCATATGCCCATCTCCTTGTGTGTCTGTCTTCCTATCTGCCAGTCTACCTATAGGTGTGCGCCTGCACAGCACAATGAAATGTGTGTGTGTGTGTGTGTGTGTGTGTGTGTGTGTGTTTGTGTTTGGGCTTGTGTGTATGTGATGCAATGCCTTCCCATCACAGTATACCCGGCTGACATCTCTCCCTCTCTATCTGTTCTTTCATTGCAGTAGGTTGGATGTGTGACATCCCATCAGCCGGGCTGCATTTAAAATACATGGGGAATCAATACTCATTGATTAGGGAAGCTGTCACAAGAAGCTCTGCCCTTTTTTCCCCTGCCTGCTATCACTCAGCCTCCTGGTACGGAAAGCAGATGGCCAGGTGTGCCCAACGGTGCTCATCACACAGGACATGTTTAGTGGCCCACACACAACCCCTCCACAGGACTCAGCTGTGTCCTGCTGCCTCTCTAACCACAGTACAGAATAATACAGATGGAAACAGTCACTTATGCAGACACACACAATTTTGCAATACTCTCTTATGGATAAGGGATGACAATCCCATTTAAATGATTGAACTATTACTGCACTGTTCATATTTTTATTTTTACCTTTTAGAAGAGACATCCCATTATGGTGAACACAAACTGTGGCTTAAATGTTCTGTGTGCTGTGTACAGGAAATGCCTGAATGTCAGTCCGAATGTTGCTGTATTACTTTACATTTACCAAACCATGACTAGGGAAGAAATGAGCTCTGCTCTGCCATAACCCATCACTCCCACTCATCGAGTCAGAGCAAATTTACTACCCCTGCCCTTCTTCTGTTGCTGACAGTGGTCAGCTTGCCACATGGCTCTACTATAGACAACTGTTTTATTTTGTTTGTGTGTACTTGGTTAGGAAGGCAGCTTTGTATTCAATATGCAGATGGAATCCAAAGAACTCACTCCACCTGAACAGGTGCAGAGTTGGCTATAGCCATAAGCTTTGTCAGTGACTCAGCACAATGAGTGATCTACGATATGTGCAAAATGAACCACCAATTATCTTTTAGACCTATCTTATCTTTTAGGTAAAGGACATGCAGAAATATGCTCCTGAGTGAAGACATTTATATTGTTCCCTGTGAGAGGGTTATGAGGTTGAAATTTGTTTCTGTCTGGCATTAAGCGGGGTGTCAAGATTCCTAATTCAGCACATGCCTCCGCTTTTCACACACAATGGTAATTACTATAACAGCACATCTTAGATATCATTATTTCAATGCCAAATGCCAGAGAAACATGGTGGCATGATACCATTGTATGAGTGACAGGATGATAATTTATTAGCTCTTTATGAGCTCTTTGTCCATAACTGTGGTGATAAATACCATTTATATCAGATACATACGTGCTCATGCCTCATGCAAATGTCTATTTGGGGCTGCATTGCTCTGTTAAACTCTCACATTTCCCATTTGAACCTGTGACCCATGTTTATTTTTAGCTATGACTTGACTGAAAAGACCTTGTTTTGCTTGGGCTGTTTCTATTAACATACAGTGCATTGAAAGCCTTACGAGGTCTCTAAGGAGAGATCATTTTCATCAGAACATTTAATGCTTGCTCAAGTCAACATGATAGTAGGCTGTATTCTGCGACAGTTCCTAACTGTATACTTCAGTGATTATAGCCAGCTCTGTCCTATAGGGAGCTACGAAGAGTTAAGTGGCCTCAGAAAAAAAAAGAATAAATAAAGCAGAACCTCTTCCATTCAGATTTCTCTCTCTCTCTCAGTAGAAAGCTCCTTTACTCATTGTTGAACAATGTGGCTTGGGCTGTGAAACAGGCACCACTGAGTGGATGTAACCCACACAGTTTCTTGGAATGGACACATGTACACACACACTCATTTGAAGAGCATGACTGTACACACAGACAGAATTTCATAAGAACTAAGAGTCAGGAATCATATATGAAGACTAAGAGGGTTGCTTATTTTATGATGAAATCCAGCTTTCACAATAACTGTTTCATGGTGTCTTTTAGTACTTCAGAATGACAATAAAGAAATGCCCCACAAGGCAAAGACATTGAGCAAAAAAACTTTTCATTCAAAACCAATAAGGAAGTGATTCAAAATATAATGCTACTTTGATCATGTGTTCTGCAGATCTTCCAGTTTTTGCATGACCTTGAATATTAAAAACTCCAGGGCACAAATAGACTTCAGTAGTGCAGATGTTCATACATAAATATGTGTACTGCTACGTCAAAGGCTAGGTCATATGTTGCCTGCAGTTTCTGGAATGTTTAATTTTGGACTCCAAGGTTTTTTTTTTTAAACATAATTAATAAAATTAGAGATGACTCCATTGCAGCACTCTTGCACTTGTTTACGTTTTTCAAGGCCACCAGTTGAGGGTGAAGTAAAGCTCTTCCAAAACACAAATCTCCTTGCCTATTATGCTGATTCAGCATGCAAAATCACTTTTGTGTTTCTTGTCACGCATTTCCTACACATCTAAACTCAACACTCTCTGTACATGGCTTTGCTTGTACTGTGGTGAATGAGCACTGGATCACATCTGTTTTATAGTAATGGTTTCCAGAGTAGATCTCATCCAATTCAGCTATCAAGACTCATCCATGAATATGTTTGCAGTTAGTAAACCGAGTGAGAACAGTTTGTTGATATAATAATCAGAAGTCACTTTGTGTTTGTTCAAAACTCCAGGCTCATGTGGGAATTTCAGGGTTGCCCATGAGGACTTCTTGCTGTCTGTCCTATAGGAATATTTCTGGACCCAAGCCTTTCTTGCTGTCCTCGCTCACATGACCCTAGCTGCCCTGAGAAGACAGTCATGACCTGTTTGTCACACTGCTCTGCTTTCCCATCAGACACAGGATATGTGTGTCAACAGGAGAGGACTGCATGCTGAGGCATCGTTAATATTGCACAACCGAAAAGATACTGTGTTGTTGCAACGTAATACACATCATCGGCTTCTGTGTAAAAAGCTGATAGTTTATAGGAAATGTTGCTTTCACATTCACACTCTAACATTGTACATAACCCAGGCCCACAACAGAGGGGCTTGAGTTACTGCCTTTGGAACACACTAGCACTTGGCCTAAAGTAGTTCTCCTGGTACTGATGTATAGCAGAATCTGCTACTTAAGCATAAATACACTATGGGGTGAGGGCATAGATTTACACTCATGATAATCAAGCAAGTAGGATCTAAAGCCATGATTTGTGATGTCAGCACATGGGATGACCCCAAATGGGCACAGCATGCAGGATGTTACACCCGTGACAGGTTATTTATGCCTTATACCAAATAAGAGCTAAAGGCCCAGATCAATGTTAAGCAGCCCTATGTTTTAATTAATCATCTACTCCATTACTTAAGTGCCACAGAGGGATCTTTAAGTAATGATGTCAGAGTGCAATCAATAATGGGTGAGTCAAAGTCCAGTGCATTTACAGTAGCATTGTGTGGTGCTTACTAAGGAGTCTGGATGGCAATTACTAATGCAGTTTATGAAGCACAACGAGTTGCAGTAAAGCACGTTTATTTCATAATGAATACATAAAATTTCTTGTCTGAATTTAATGATCAATATTCCCTAAAGACAACACACGCCAAATAAAAACACATTTCTGACTTTATTGATTCGATGTTTAACAAATACTGCACATGAATTTTGGGAGACCTATTGCATTTTGCCCTTCACGTACAGGCCTGTGCTGCTGTATGGTCCCATGTAACATGACCTTTGCTGTTTGTCTTCTGGCTGGGATCTTTCCTCTATCTTTCCTAACCTGTGAGTGGGACTCAGCCAGATATCAGAGGTAGCTCAGTCTACCATTTCAATTTTGAAATATGAATAAACTATCACACTGAATATAATTTCAGCTCTTTTAAAATTTTCCGCAGTAAAATGAAACCAAATAGGTCTGGGGAAATAAGCTTTTCCTGAAAATTTTGCCACAGCAGAGCTGTAATGCAAATCTAGTATGTCTAATTTCCTCTCTCCCATTTCAGTTATAACCTACTCAAACCACTTATAAGATTCCTAATTACAAAATAGCGCACGGATAGCCAATACTTCACTCTTAGTAGTAATGACGCATATCATTGGTGGAAATCGAATAAGACCTGGAGAAAAAGTATTTGGACTGTACCCAAAAAGCTATGGATCGAAAAAGGTCATCATTGTGCGGAGTGTAGAGCCATTTGTGGGTTGGCTTTTTGTCAGGCTGTGACTAACAATGACTCAAGAAAGCAGGTCTAATGACTCAGAGGTGACTTGTGAGGACTAAACTGAATTGTGCTCTTGATCAGGGGTCTACTTCACAGGCTTTTTCCACTGTCTTTCAAAACCCAGTGACCCATAGATCCATCATCTGTACTGCTTCTACATACATACAACATACTTCTGCTGCTATAGCTGAATTAAGTGTGATACTGTTTTTCCTATGTTGCTTATTACCCTCGCCTGCTGACTGGCCTGACCTTAATAGCTGTGCTGGTTTGTGGGTTACGCATGCCAGTCAAATGATACTGTGTGTTGAAACTGGAGAAGCACAAGAGACTGAATGATGTTCACATCATCGAACAATGTGTAACGGAAGGGATATACCATAGAAGGTCACTGTGCCCAGTATGTTTTTTTCTGAGCTGTTACACACTGTACAATGATTATGAAAATTACCCACCTAAGGCTACATCAGGCACAGGTTTCCAGTCTAATTATAGAATGAGCAACTACCCCTCATTAGTTAGGTGGCAGTGGAATAAAAGTTCCCACACTCACAATCTTAACTAATTTCAAAGCATTGTGCTCAGGCGGTAAGATGGCTGCATCTGTGCAGTCCTTTGATTCCTGCGGATGAGAGGTCTGCACAGATGCAGAGTGGCTCCAGTCTTAAAGGAGAGTCCTCCCTTTTACCTAGCACAGACAAGCATAGGGGTACTGCTGAGCTGGCAGCAGAAGAAAGCACTCCAACAGCTGTTTGGTAATATGCAACCATTAATTGCACTCTGATGCCTCAAGTCCACCCTGTGTCACTGAAGAGAGCCATCTACTTTCAGAGCTGACATCTGACAACATTAAGAGTGCAGACACAACACTGCAAGCACTTAATAATTATACTGTCTCACTCTTGAACTTATTCAGATCCTGAGTCTTCTTTAATTGTATTCAGATAAGGGCATGTATTTATACTTATGTTGACACATATATATATTTTGTTGACATACACATTTTGTTGACAAACACACACACACACACACACACATCTATCTCTCTATGTATTGATAGATAGATAGATAGAGAGATAGAGAGAAAGAGAGAGAGAGAGAGAGAGAGAGAGAGAGAGAGAGAGTTTGTTGGTTAATCAGACTTTATTGTAGCTGCTTCAATTCTGTTATTCAGTTATTCTCATTTCTATTATTCTTCCAGCTATAACATATGTATTGGGTATACAGTAAACTAATCTTATAATACCTAATTCAAAAGGTATGTGTTCCTTTAAAAGGTTTCACTGAGTCACTTTTGCATTGGATCAAACTACATCATGTAGGCCTGCCATGTTATCACCAGAAATTTAGTTATGGATAGTGTAATGTTTTGTGAAACCCAGGGAAATCAGTGCCTCGCAAAATGAATAAACAGCTGGAATATATCTGCAGGGGTTGAGGCCTTATTGGCTCCAGATCAGCTTCAACACTGTATTTGGTTTGTTCTCCATCTATTTCCATTTCCTATTATTTCACAACATGCTGTGGGGGGTAGCTTATGAGTATCACATACAGGGCCATGTCTGTGTCCTATGTATTTTTGTCATTTAGGCTTTCACTTAAAACATGGTATTCAGTCAGAAAGGATTACTTCAGTGTTGATTAACTAGAAGAAATAATCGTAATAATAAATAATAATAATAATACATGACATTCGTATAGCGCTTTTCAGGATACCCAAAGTAGCTTAAAGAAATAAGCATGCAGTTTTTGCCCAAAACAGGATCCAAGCAACTGTGGACTGCCCTTGAGAAATGTCTGCTGCTGCCAAAAGAAGAATCACTGATGAATAGACCCAGAGTGCCAGGCTTTCAGTAATGTCAATACTGTCAGACCCTGCAATATAAGCCCTTCCATACTCTAATATTGACCAGTGCTGCTGTGAAGTTTTCAAACATCCATGTAACCCAGGAACCAGTTAGGATTCTATGTAAAAAAAAAAAAAATAAAAAAATCTTTAAGCACAAACCTGTCTTTTTTGAAGGCTATGCATGCTCTGTGAGGAGAATCTAAGTCTTTCATTGGGAAAATGAGATGTAGAGACTTTGATTCTCAAACACTACCGCACCTTCACATCCCATGGATATATCAGGGCATATGGTTAGAGTCAGGCTTTGATCCAACCACTTCCACCCTCAGTGACCTTGGTCATGTAAATTCTGCATGGGATTAAAGCTGGGGGAGCAAGGAATGAAACGGTACTCTTACCTGCTCAAAGATAATCAGGAATTTTCTAAATCTAGCAAAGGATTCGGGATAGGGACCTTATTTGTGTCCTCTTGTGCATTTTGCAGCATTTTCATAATTCCCTCTAAAATAAGTGCAAGGTCAATCAGTAGGGCAGGACAAGCTCAGCTTTACTGATTATTGTCCCTGACATACACTGTACTACCTAGAAAGAAAAGAAGTAAATCTTTGGTCAGCCTGTTTGCCAGAATGCTGTGCCATTCTGCCCCAGGTGAGTGTGATACAATAACTCATTGTTTTACATCTAAACCGGCCAGGCATCAGTGGCTGGACAAGCTTCCCCTCTGAAATCATCCTCCAAGGCGGATGACCTGGCAGTTGGCAGATAGAGATAGCCTCCCACCACCAGCATCCCCCTCAAAAGCAGTGGCCTACCATGTGTCTAGAGCACAATGCAGCACACAAACAGGCCAGGCACAGAGGTGTTGGATGACTTGTCTTTGTATGGTGTGAAAGGCTGACACAACAGTTTTACTGCACAATGACAGGGGGTGGAGAAGTGAATGTGTGTGTGTGTGTGTGTTCGTGTGTGTGTGTGTGTGTGTGTGTGTGTGTGTGTGTGTGTGTGTGTGTGTGTGTGCGCATGCGTAGGTGTGCTCGTGCGTGTTTGTTTACACACTGAGTGGCGTCTTGGTTTATAAACAATATGCATCCATCAACATTGCATTACACAAAAGACACCAGTAACAGAGCCACAATCAATGAATAAACAAACACTGGTTCTCAAATATCGCCAAAAGGTTTACCTATTC
>OMLB01021929.1:2368-13516 GCA_900302555.1 Myripristis jacobus
AAGGATTAATTTTTTTTTTTTTTTTTTTATTTTAATCAAACTGGTTGCCTCACAATGATCACTGATTGGTAGTCATAGTTTACCTGCTGTTCTATTCACCACCACACGGCTGCAGCCCAATAAGGCACATGTGCAGATGAATTTCCTGATATTTTGTAAGCGTCTCCTAAATTGTTTTTGATGAAACGTTTAGCCGAAGCTAAAAGATGTCTTGTTTGGTCTGAGAGGGGAGATGGACTGACTCGATGAAATTGAATCGGTGTCCTGGGTGGGCGGGGGCTCAGTGTTTGACAGGGTACAGATGGACAGCCAAGCCTGGTTTAATTATAGCCACCCTCTGACCATTCTCTGTACACGTGACCCCGCTGGCTCCAGTTTCAATGGGATACGACCGGCCACCAACACCGCGACAAGTAGTCCACCCTCACTCACCACAAAGGCTTGCAAAATAAAGTGCAGGATGCAAAATATCCAGGCCCGGATTCATCATCTGCATGCGTGTGAACGGTGCTTTGATATAATGAAACTGTCTTGCAAAACAAAAACTGCAATTTTGAGCTGTCAGATTATAAAATGACATCCCATGGGACTGAGGAAAATAAAAAGATTCAAATGAGCACTAGCATTAGAGCACATAGCAAGCAGGAAACAGCTATGGAAATTTTTCAAAGATTAAAAAAAAATGAGTGGGGTGAAAAATATGCAAAATGTTTTGCTCCAGTTTTTGTATATTTAGACGGGCATGGTACTTTCAAAAAAATTACCACGAGTAAGCTAGCGCTAAAATGAAATATGTTTTCTTGAACCTCATGTTGTGTATGTGATCTGTATCTCTAAGTTGCTTAAAGACAGGTGGTAAATTTAATGTGGTAGAGACGCTATAAATACAATCCTCCATAAAGGTGTTATTTATAGAGGCTTTTAACGTCATTGTATTTTGTTGCCAGGCAAGTAACTAATCTAATAATAATGTTTTCGCATAAAATTCAAGTTACCAGACTGAAACCGTTTGTAACAAAGTCAATACTGATGAGCATGCGGACTCTTGACGGAGGATCTGAAACAGCAAATGTTCCCGGATCTTGACCAAACCAGTGCCTTTCACCCTCACCTCATATTCAGGGTGTTGCACTTGACACAGCTGCAGTTTGCTGCTGTGCTATTCTGACACATTGCAGTTGACATGGATTCTGTCCAAGGGTCAAGACGTATACGTTTCAAGGAAGGTTTCATCTAAGGCCACAAACTAATGCTCACTTCCTCTGACACACACTCGGTGGAGTAGGAAGAATTTCTGAGGTCTGGTGTTGCAAGATTAAAAAATACTTTCCATGTAATGATATTTTTGAAGCATCGCTAAAGAAATCATATCACACCAAACACACAATTCTCCAAAACTCTGCAACCAAGAAAATTATCTTTAAAGTGTGCTTAAATGTGTGCTTTGATTTATAGAAGATGGAGTTTAAAGTTGAAGGTTTACGGTGTAACATTTTTTTTTTATAATACAGTGTAGATGCCCTTGATAAGTACGTGTCCAAGCTGTGAGGTGTGAGTATTTCAGTGGCCTGGGCTATGGGTTTTCAGTATCTTGTCAAGCTTGAGGGAATCCATAGCTGACATGAGGAGAAGGCTCACATGCATCATATCACTGGCCTGTTGCATAACTGTCCTGGACTGTCCTGGACCAGCGTTATTCAATTGCACCGAGTAAAACGTCAGGACCGGCTGTATCTGGAGCCTCACTCCCAGGTGCTACAACTTCCCTCTCACCCTCAGGTTATGGTTAAATTCCTTATTGATGAAAGGAACGTTAGTCAAACGCATTGCCGTCAGTCTGTTTATCCTGTTACACTTGGCTACGGCGAGGTCAGGAGGCTTGCTTGTACAGCAGAAATAGAGTGTCTTGATTTACTTCTTGCGCAACGCCACTACAGTTATAAAGAAAAATAAAAACAAATTGAACGTCATGGCTGATGCCAGATTGTGGGAGGAGGGGCTCATGGAGTGGTAGTAGTAGCCTGGACAGAGACTAATTTGGTAACTTCCCACTTGGAGGCGGATAGGCAGCAGACAGCTGTGTAACAGGAGACAGGGTGTAGATTTGGGGCAAGGACACCATGACCAGCCGACTCTCCAACTCTCTTCCATCTCCCGACACAGGCAGTGACAAACAGAGAGGGAGAGGAGAGAGAGACAGGCAAAGTACAGCAGGAGCAGAGTTTGGGAGCAAACGCATGTAGGTGGGAGAGGGTTTGGAGGCATGGGGATGAAGCGTGCAGTTAGATTTAGGGGTTGGTGCAAGCTGTACAGACAGGGTGACATGGGGACGGAAAAATACATGAGTGATTGGATGGAGCAGGTGTCAGTCGGGAGACAAGCCAGGCGGTTGCCAGTTGGCTGGGACACCCGACAGGCAGGCCAGCCTGACGGGATGCCCCCCTCTTGGAACGGTGCCTCCAACAGAGTCCTTATGGGTCCCCATTTGAACTGCCCATGCGTATAGAGTTCTGACATCCTAACACCCCTTTTTTATGTGCTATGTAAAAGGAAGTGCAGAGCATTTAAACTCCCATGGTGGCACCACCAAACACACTGAAGAATGTGGTAGTTATGATGGATTTTATCAATCCCGAAAGAAGGGAAACTCTTTTCTTGCCCTCAGGTTGGGGTACAGGCCAACTAGTGTGGTGTCGCTGCAGCAAGTAGCCATGAAGCATCTCGTTCAAGCATACTTCAGCCTCACAGGAGATCAAAACAGTATTAAACAAGAGCCCTCATCTTCTGTGAATAAGTTTGCAGGTTTTTCACTGCAGCACCTTTAAGATAATACAGCTAAGTCGTACTGATGAAGAAAAAGAGATGCAAGATGTGCAGATGCAAGCCGCATGAGTTAAAATTCTTGTTTCAGTCATCCGGGCAAACTCGTAGCTGTTAATGAAGCAAAGCACTAAGCACCGGTGTAATGCGAAATGGTGTGACACATTGAGAGAACACAATATGAAAGAGGGGCCTAATGAAGCTAATGTCAGAAACGGCATCATCTTACATCTTCAACACTCCATCCACAAGTCAGAATTCCCACCGATGCTTTGGTGTCCAACAATTTGCTTATAAATCTGAGCAGGCCTGACTCACAGGCGCACTTCCTCTATAGGCCTGTCCTCTATAAATCAGCTTTGTGACAGAAAGTGATGATGTACAGTGCAACTCAAAAGACTCATGTTGTTCCCTCTTCCCATAAAAAAACCTCTCTGATGGCCTTTTTTTTTTTTTTTTTTTTTTTTAGTATTAACGATACCAAAGGTGAGCCTGAGTGGGTTTTTGGGAAGGTAGTGAAAAAAAAAATGACAGTGGTGAACAGAAAAGATGAAAATCCTCAGAGACTGACACACCTCCTTGTTGCTGTATGTTTTTTAATCTCCCTCTTGAGCACTATAGCACCCTTTTCACTTTAATGATGAAATAAATCCACAAGATCAATGATCATGGAAATCAAACCTAAAATTATCCATTATGAGTACACATCTATTTTATATGCATATTGTATTTTATAGATAATTTGCAGATATATTTCCTCATACGTACAGCCTACACAGCGCCATCCCAGTGCCACAGCTCCTTTTATGAGACTCTTGGCCCTCGTGTTTTTGTGTGTGTGTGTGTGTGTGTGTGTGGGTTGTGACAAAAGAATGACAGTGGCTCTGACAAGCTGGTGTTGTGGGCAAATTCTGCAATCCGTGCTACTACCATGTTACAAAACTAACTGATCCCTCTTTACTCTTCATGAAGGTGTCTGTCAAATGTTAAGAATGTGAAATTAGCACGCTCAGCATTGCACACGTGCAGACAGGACAGGACTACCTTTTACACTCAAAAGGTTGAAAACTCCAGCTAGGTTAAACCGCCGTTGGATAATGTGCATCTTGGGGGAACATTAATAGATAAGAGTCACTTGATGAAGGAAAAGAATATTTTGCGACCCTCATACCTGACACAAACACCACTGCTCTCCACAACACACTTGGCTAAACTCAGCTTTTTGCAGAGTTACTCTACTCCCACCACGACCCCTCCCTTCTCAGATGCCCCCAGCCCCCCACCCCAACTGGTACTATGTATGGGCCAAAGGTGGGTGAAGGGGGGCAAAAGGGTGAGGGGGGTGAGCCTGCAGCTGCAGTCCCCATCTTGGAAGACTGAGATGTAAATGGAGGCCTTTCGTAAACTGTTCAGAGTATCAGAAACACGCTCTGGCCAATGAGGGCCCAGCAAGCACTAAAATGGCCAAGCCAATGGTTGTGTGGCTGCCCAGTATATAAGCGGAGGGTGAAGACCTGTAGAGTTGGGTGACCCCTATTTTGGCTGTGGTGAACAGGATCTGATCCCAAGGATTGTTACCTCTGTTCTTGTCTGGTGTGCAGGTAAAGAATTATCACACATTCTAGAGATTATTATTGGGTGGTGTTAAGGAAGGAGAAGCAGATATTTGGAGATCTGTAAGGGCTTAGAGAGGCATCCAAACTTTGAGAACGGCAAATACAAACCAAAAAAAATGTTATACTACTTATTTCTTGAAGAAGCAATGAGATTTTTGTATCTCGACTCAATTTCCATGATTCGGTCAGAGGAAGAGTGTGTCAGTTCATCGGGCAAAAAAATGCTTTGTGTTTTATTTTGCTTGTTTTACATTTGAGACCTATTGAATGTCGGATGCCATAAAATTACGACACACTGTCCTGACTTATTTCATAGTCATTCATTGCCAATACGTTTTAAGACCGAAATTCATGTGTTCTAGCTGTGTTAACACTCGAGATTTTCTCCTTCTCTGCAAGTGGCTATCTTATTTGACAGTGATTTATGCAGACAGGTGCTTCACGGTCTGAGATACACAAGTAGATATGGAAAGAGAGACTTGGAGGTCTTGAATGTTCAGTAATTGGTTTAGCAAGTTACACTAACTGCACCAGTCACACTCCTAAGATGGCTTTTTGGGCGTTAAGCTCAGCTGTTCTTAGCAAATGATGACTGCACATCAATAGGCATACTTAATTACATTACACAGCATAGTTTTTTTTGTCAAACCTGGTAAACTGTATTTTATGACAACTGGCATTTCAAATGATGCAAAGACTACATCAGTGCATGTGTCAGTGTTATTCATGTGCACCTCTCAAGTTATGAATATGTGCATGGCTAATTAGTAATAAATGGGTCTTGATGGAGGAGTGGATTCCAAAAGTGGCGTGAAACATGGCTGTAACCGTGACACAACTTGTCATACGTCTGTCACACAGCGCAATGCAAATTAGAATCAAGGTGACAACCTAAAGTGATGTAAGGAGCGCTTGATCCTGCAGACTGAAAAGCTGTTGTCACATAATGGAGGTTAGGTTTTCTCAGAGGAGTATTTGTATGTGTAGATAGAATGACAGAAACTTGTCAATATGTGTTTGGGTGGCCTAGAGTACACTGGGAAACTGGATGTGTGTGTTTGTCAGTAGAATATGAAACTATGCTGAAGACATGGTAAGGAAAGGATGTACAAGAGTCGGAGGTGGGGTGGTGTTAAAAATACCCAGCCAACAAGTGCTCCTCCCCCTAGTCTATTTCAAATGGACATTTGATCCATTGGGAATTGAGTGACACTTGTTACCAGGATTCCACTGCCCACACCACCTAAACTCTTTGCACTTTGCAGCTGTCTTACAGAGTAACTATGAACACTGAAGACATTTTGCGAGTGTTCACAGCACCTCTGTGGCACCAACCACAAAAGAGGTGTTAGCTTAAGAATGAACTGGTTCCCAAGGTTTCTAAATCGGTTTCGCTCTCTTCGCAGTGTTAGAAACGCAATCATGCCTTTCGGAAACACCCACAACAACTTCAAACTCAACTTCAAAACTGAGGAGGAGTTCCCCGATCTGCGCAAGCACAACAACCACATGGCCAAGGTCCTGACCAAGGAAATCTATGGCAAGCTGAGGGACAAGCAGACCCCTAGTGGCTTCACTCTGGATGATGTCATTCAGACTGGAGTTGACAACCCTGGTGAGCCCCTGTGAAACTCTAAATCAAACCCAAACTATGTGGAGCATATGCAACATATGTAGTGCTGTGCTGTGTTCCAGTTTTTTGTGTTTTCTTTAATTCTTCAAATTAAAAGTCAGACACAAACATGTTCCTGTTATGAACATTTCAATTTGCTCTTTCAATTAAACAATTAAGATGTGCAAGTTGACACATGATAGAGATCAGCTTACCAGGACTATCCTTTCCTTTCTTCTTCGTCCTCAGGTCACCCCTTCATCATGACCGTTGGCTGCGTCGCTGGTGATGAGGAGTCCTATGAGGTCTTCAAGGAGCTGTTCGACCCCATCATCTCCGATCGTCATGGTGGATACAAGCCCACTGACAAGCACAAGACCGACCTGAACTTTGAGAACCTGAAGGTGCAGTACACCAGTTCTTCACAAAGAATAAATAAAACACTGCTTCAAGGGATAAGGGGTCACTCATAAAGTTGAATTGTAAGTGGGGTGTGTGACATGGAGGTCCGAGACAATGTAGATCAAATACCAATCAAATACCACACCATCGGATTTTAACTTAAACAAAAAGATTTGTACTAATCAGTGAAACTGCCTGCTATAGTGTGTGGAATATACACCTGCAGACTCCTGGGGCTTGATGGCACACGTTTGAGAAAGAGTGCTTTAATATATTTTCTAAACCTGCTTTGTCCCCCTTTGTAATTGTAACTATTTCTGTTGTTTTGTTATTATTAGGGTGGTGATGACCTGGACCCCAACTACGTTCTGTCCAGCCGTGTCCGCACTGGCCGCAGCGTCAAGGGATACACCCTGCCCCCCCACACCAGCCGTGGCGAGCGCAGAGCTATTGAGAAGCTGTCTGTTGAGGGTAAGCATCACAGCTCTAAGATGAACCGAACCCCAAACCAAAATCTGAGAAAAGTCAGACATTTTATAATGAAAAGTTGGCTACCAAATTGACCATCTACTACTGGCAGGTGATGTCACCACCTGCTTTACTGTGTAGAGGGTGCCATCATCTGACACCAAAGATCAGCCTGTAGCAGCTGGCCAATTGAGATGTAAGGCTTTACTCAGGTTTGGGTTTGGTTATTCTTTAATCGTTAGAAATGTTTGCAAGACATTGGGTAGTAATTTAGGCCTACACCAAATAACAGGCTAAGAAATGTTACGAAATGTCATTCAAGAATAAAAGGCGAAATATACAGTGATTAGCATGCCAATGAAATACATGCATTGCTTGTGTTTTTATGTTAGATGTATTTGTGAAGCCTGAAATATGATGGGTGAGGTCCTTAATGTTCCTCTCTCCCCAGCTCTGACTAGCCTGGATGGTGAGTTCAAGGGAAAGTACTACCCCCTGAAGTCCATGACTGATGCTGAGCAGGAGCAGCTGATCAATGATCACTTCCTGTTTGACAAGCCCGTCTCTCCCCTGC
This sequence comes from Myripristis jacobus, assembly GCA_900302555.1. Classification (NCBI taxonomy): domain Eukaryota; kingdom Metazoa; phylum Chordata; class Actinopteri; order Holocentriformes; family Holocentridae; genus Myripristis; species Myripristis jacobus. Next base: position 9,861 of record OMLB01021929.1, read on the forward strand.
TGACCTGCGCTGGTATGGCCCGCGACTGGCCCGATGCAAGAGGCATCTGGTGAGTACCACCAAGGACTGTCAGCAAGCAAAATCATTTAAAGTCTTTTCCAAACACTTGGTATGGATGTGCACTTTCATAATGTTGCAGCCCCACCTGTTGGGACCACGTGTGGTAAAATGCCTGTGTGATTTATGTTCATCCTTTTCTTCTAAGGCACAATGACAACAAGACCTTCCTGGTCTGGGTGAATGAGGAGGATCATCTGCGTGTCATCTCCATGCAGAAGGGAGGCAACATGAGGGAGGTCTTCAGGCGTTTCTGTGTTGGCCTGCAGAAGGTACACATTCATCACAGGTGTTCATAAGCCAGGAGGACTGCTGGGTCATGTGAAAACACACCTGAGCAAGTGCTACAGGGACCTCTGATTGATGTTCTGTCTTTTGTCTTGTGTCTGCCAGATTGAGGAGATCTTCAAGAAGCACAACCACGGCTTCATGTGGAACGAGCATATCGGCTACGTGCTGACCTGCCCATCCAACCTGGGAACTGGCCTGCGTGGTGGTGTCCACGTCAAGCTGCCCAAGCTGAGCACACACGCCAAGTTCGAGGAGATCCTCACCAGGCTGCGTCTGCAGAAGCGTGGCACAGGTATCCGCATAGTCTCTCACACACAAAGTAACGCACGCCTATAGGTGACCCGGGCCTGTCTATGAGAACCTCAGCATCCCCTGTGGTGTTCAGGCAGTAAAGTATAGTCCTTCTTCACCTACACCCCTCTCCTTCATCTCTCCAGGTGGTGTGGACACTGCCTCCGTGGGTGGAGTGTTCGACATCTCCAACGCTGACCGTCTGGGCTCCTCTGAGGTGTACCAGGTCCAGCTGGTGGTTGATGGTGTCAAGCTGATGGTGGAGATGGAGAAGAAGCTGGAGAAGGGAGAGGCCATCGACAGCATGATCCCCGCCCAGAAGTAATGAGGGACAATCTTTTGTTTTTCTATTGACCATTCATGTGCAATCGAGCCAACTGACGGGCGTGCGGAGGACACTGCCGCTCACCTAGAGACTCTTGACTCTGCTCACCTCTTTTTCTTCCTTCCAGCTTTTTTCTGTCCTTTGTTCTTTTTTTCACGTTCTCCTAGTTTGGTCGGTAACATCCTGGGATCACCTTCCACTGAGCCGGGCTTGCCTGGCAGACGTGGCATCACCTAATTTTTGTTGTAAAAGTAATCATTATTGAAACTGTTATCACTGTTCAATAAAAAAACGCCCCATGAAACAACCATATCCATTGCGCCGTTTTCTGTTCCAGCAAATATAACACCATGGCATATGCAGATCCTTTCATACTAAGAGAGTGTAATTTTTGTAGCAGTAGTTAACTTATAAAGTGACTCTTACTGTCCAAACATTTGTCTGAAGTCTCTCCACTTGGAAGAGAGACACATTCTGCCAACACTGCTGTCAGCTTATATGTACTCTGAGAAAATGGGACACCAAAAAAAAAAAAAAAGAAGGAAAAAAATGCCAACATCTGTGAATTTTATTAATTATCAGCTCCATGTTCTCCTTGTATACCACAACCACTCAATCTCAGTTTACAGTTTATTTCTGAGGGGAGGAGTTAAACAGTAGAGGAGAGTAAAATTACTCATACAGGCCAAACTGTGTGTGTTCTTCAGTCTCATTAGTCTCTTTTGCATATTACATCAACTGGATCCAAAATCAGCTCCAAAACGACAGTGCATGTTAAACACTGAGCCCCCTGGGGTCATAATACTGTAACCAACCACCATCTAGACCAGACCAATGACACCGTCTGAGTAGATATACAAGCATGAACTGAACAGTCTCCCAAAAATCATTTCAAGAGTTTTTTTCACAGTAGATTCCATCTTGAGACAATGTCCATTTATCTATATCAAGAAAGGGTCCTTATACAATAAGTTTATATGTTTTCCCCCCTTTGCACCTCCTCCAATGAAATGCTCAGCAAACAACCAGATGCTTATTTGTGATCAAAAGACCGTAAACTAACGTTTCTATGGCTTGATTGCAACCTGGGACTTTCAACATTTCAGGGACTTATCAGGATTGGTGTCAATTCCAGCTGAAGTGGAGTTGGTAGAGAAGTATTTAGAAACTGCAGAATGTTTTCTCCGTTATGTTTCCTTCCTATGTTTTGCTGGATCCAAAAACTGTACAGTTTTCTTAGTTAAAATGTGGTATAATTCACGGCATGTCTAAAGACGTTGAGGATCTCAGGAACTCAGAGGCTGACTTGAATGAATCGAGCCTGTTCCTCTGGCAAACAAGATGGAATTGTATCACTCTACTTGTACCTATGCCATTTGTATTTGTAAGAGGGGGAAGGAACCTGTTCTATATCCAGCACCAGTTCATTGTATTAATTCATGTCTTTAAAAACTGACTGTGTCTGTGTTTCACAAAGCTTCCACTCCTAGGTGTGCATCATTTTTCATTTTTTTTCCCCTAAAACCCAAACTCTGAAGTCATGCAGGATTGCAGGTTGGTTTTGTTCTCCATTGTCATTGACAGAAACTGCTTTAAACTAGAATTACTTCCCTTGCTCTAGCTATAAATAAACCTTGAGCTCTAAGATATATACTATATTCATATATTTTATATACAGCCATCAACTGACTGATATAAATCCTGTTTTTTTTTTAATGATATTATTCTAAAAAATAAATAAAGTACCTGTGCAAATATCCACAAATTGAAGTGTTTCACATTTAAGACATTGGCGCCCTCCAGTGGCTAGTTCTGGGTATTACCTATACAGGCACACTGGAAGGAGCTGATTCAAGTCAAAGCAAAGTGCATTGAGGTCTATATTACCTAATGCTAATATACACCACAATGAGAAACGTCCAGGGAGAGGACAAGGACAGAGACTCCCGGCATCCATATTGGTGTCTGCCTGGTGCCCTGAGGAGGAGGACAGGTCAAACAAGTCTCCTCTGTCGGGGCTCTTGTGTCATGACTCATGAAACAGCGCAGACCAATCAGGACTGGGAAGATCTCAGAGAGATAGATATATATGGGTTTACAATGTGACTGAGAGTGGATGACGGTTGAGAGTGTTTCCCTGCCAGACAAGAAAACAGGGTCCCAAACAAATACAAAGAGAGCTGAGAAAGTCAAACGCTCGTCGTGAAGATCAAGGATATCCCAATCGAAAAAAAGGGCTTCTAGTGTCACAGACAAGATGGTGGACAGCTAAGGTTGGCGTCCTTGTTGTTAAATGTGGGGAGGCGGGAAGAAAGTTGACAATGGGCGGGAAAGGAGGTTCAAATGGAGGGGGTTGGGATGGGATGAGGGGAGGGATCACCATGAGCAAAGCCACAACTGAGATAGTATTAACAGTAAATCAGCAGCCAAACAACATGATCTCTGTAGCCTACATAAATATCACAGTACATTATTCACTAAAAACAGGGAGGGAGAATAGAAAGCTTTCTCAGTTTTTTCTTTTTCTTTTTTTTTTTTGTTTTTTCTTCTTTTTTTTTTTTCTTTTTTTTTTTTTTTTTTTTTTTAGAAACAGACAAATATACCGTGGAACAGTGCTGGGCCCTTATTTTGCATCACCATGGAAACAGGCTTGAGGAGTAACTGTATACATGTAACAGCAACATATGGTAAA
>OMLB01021930.1:4143-15125 GCA_900302555.1 Myripristis jacobus
TTGAGGACAGCTGAGGGACTGCACTACAGTTGGCAGTTGCTGTGGCCAGATCATGAGATAGTTCATTTGCCAAGTCTAACACCTTTCTAATGGGCTGTTTTGTGGGCTTGGTTCTCATGCTTCACTCTGACAGAGATTACCAGGTCAAGGTGGTTCAGATTCAACAGGTTGAATCAGCAGCAGAGGCTGTCAAGAGTTTTCTGTCTTCCTGCTGTTTTATCTGCTTGCTTGTCAACCTCTCTTTCTCTATGCCTTCCCGTTTTCTCTTTCTTCTGCTTGATAAAGCTTGTTGGTTTGGTGTCCATCTTTACCTGCTCTGTACCTGAAATGGCTCTATTTTTCACTCCAGCCATCAGTTCTGTTAGTAACGTTAGGCTGACTGGGATTCAGTCACGACTGGGTGATATGGACAAAATCAAACAAGCTCATATCGTGATAACAAACTATTTAATATCGATGTACCACCCTGCCCTACATTCAGTTCAGGACATGGAGCGCTGGCCCTGTTGAATGTTTTCAGTTGTTTGACAGAGCCGGACTGCAGTTCTGTCTCATCCAGTCATTTTTCATTTGACCATTTTAATCCACACTAATCCAATCTGAAATGGAATTTCAGCTTGCTGAATGAATTTCATGAAAGTATTGAATGTTCGTGATATTCAAGATTGAATTAAATATTACTGAAATTTCAGCTTTGACGACATTGCCTTGTTCTCCTTCCCAGGGAATGTCATAAATGTGAAATTAATCTATTCCCCCCTTTGCTGTGGACTCCATGCAGCCCTCTTGAGGACCCCTGGTGGCCCCTGAATCCCAGTTTTGCAACTACTGCTTTAAGGTGGTGGTGTCATATGCCACCAAGGAACAGCTGGTGTTTAGTCTGTTTGGACAGAAAGAAAAGCAGAGCTGGGCCATGAATATGCAGGTGGTCTTTTTAGCCAATCACTTACACCATCAGTTAATTGCTCCTACCTGTTTGAAGGTGTGGCGATCAGTGAAATCACCTCATATAGCTGCTGGCTGAAATTAAAAACTGCAGACTCTTGGCCAGCAATGCTCATGATTAAACACTACTGCTTTAAGGCTACCAGTATGAGGATAATATTATAGTTTTATCTCATTAAGTGATTCCTCCAGCATTTAGCGTCCCATTTTATTATTTTTTTTACTGACCTTGTTCAGTTAAAGTGTGATGGTTATTATTGACACACAAAAATTAGATACATAGAAATTGTGTTTTGTGGAGACCAAGTTTCCATCTGGATATCTCTTCCCTTCAAGAAGAGACCAAAAAAATACTCCACCTGCGGACCAAAAGAATGGGCCAGTGGTTATGAAGGATCAGAGAAGGGGGCTCGCTTACATGCACACACAAAGGTAATCTGCCATGTATCTGCTTTCAGAGCAAGGTCAGAGCCACTTTTCAGCATTCCCTATCAAGGAGCTGCACGTGTCTCTTCTGCCCAGAAACACCAGCTCTAAAGTCTCTCGAATATAGATCACTCTCCTACTGTGGTCAGAGTCACGTGGTGCACTGTTATCAAGACTCACACAGAACAGAGACAACTTCTCCACCTTGACACCATTTGCATTACTCATACTGGATCCATCCAGTTTCTCATGACCCGTGATAACCTCATGTAACTCTATCCCCCTCTCATCAGTCTCATTCATTTTGCATGTAGCTATCCTTTACTTGCACCTCTAGTTACTCTTAGACGCAGGGATTTCAGAATCCTTAATGTCTAGGCTTTCTTTTAACACTAGGGATAGCTTTTTTGCCATAATAATTACAGGAACAGAAACCCCCTAGTAATTATTTGTGAAATATGTGTTTAAGTTATATCAGAATCCTCAGCACCTCATCCGTGTCCTCTCCCGTCATCCTCACTGCCCACACATAGCTTGCATTCCTTAAAAAGGAAAATAACCTCCAACAGTGGGAAACACTTTGAATTAGAGACAGCAGCTCTGACAAAGTCTTGACACAATAGACTAAACACCAACTGTGAAGCTAACTCAGTGTAGATTGTGTGCATTCCTTTGCAGAGAGCAAGGAGAACTCTTTCGAGCACTAGTAATTACAGACCTTGAATAGAAAACCCCGAGCATTGACAAGTAATGTATTAAGTCATTAGCCCAGTATAGGCCATTAATAATATGTCAAAGTGACCTGATAATGCCGAATCTTTAAATGCAGACTATGCAGTTTCAAATGGGAAATCACACCACCTTGTTATGATGTGGTAAAGAATGATGAATGACACTCAATTCTCAAAATAACAGAGCTTAGAAATGCCTCAGGAATTCAGGGCAACTCTTTTAGCCCATCATAATCCCATATGCATTTTGCACCACTGATTATGTTTTTTTGTGTACATTTGACATCAAAACATTAGGTTCAATCCCAAAAGTGTTCCATTAATTCTACGGGTTTTTACTCTCGGCATGAGCCTGAGGGGTTTTATCCTTCCTCAGCCTCATCTGTCACATTAGTTAACAAAGTGATGTGCCCTCCCTTTTCAAACTGCCTTTAACAATGCCTCTGAAGCTGTGGCAGGTTCCAAAAAATACAGCAGAGCATTTGAACTTCCTATGTGCTCCTTAGAGTGACCCACATGGACCCTGATTTTATCTATGTTAATCTGTAAACCCTTCAATAGGCTGCTTAATCCAATGTCTAATGCCTGACTAGAACAAAGAAAGTCAAATTCTTCCACTGTTTGAAGAAACATATCAAATTGCTTCTTCATACGGGGAGTGCTGATGGCTCAGCTGGATAATGCAGTGTCCTGGATTTGAGTATGGCTTGAGACATAGTATCATCACTTACTCTGTTTACCCATCTTTCTTGTATCTCTTCATTTTGACAGTAAAAAGCTGTACAGAATTTAAAAACAAAAACAAAAACAAAAACAAAAACAAAAAGAAATCAAGTGTAAATCAGGGAAAAATCAGTGACCCAGACACAGAGAATTAATCTTTATTTCAAACAGTATTGCTGTTGATAATGATGTTGTATCCCTTTGTTTTCTGTTATTATCTTTTTGGCTTAAATGCCAGGGTCTGTCTGTGTTGGCTCAGTGGCTTTGTCCACTAGCTGTGAGCGTTCGAGAAGCAAAAGCCCGTCCCCTGCAGGGTCAGAAGTGGACAGCACCCAGTGATTGTTGTCCTGCTCAGCTTTGTGGGAATCCAAGAAGGTGTGGGCCGTCACCTCATATTCTCTGCCATAGGTGGTCCTGCAGAGACAAGAGTGTTACCCGCAGCACTATAGAGAGCTTTTCGGTGATACACAGACATTATGGGGGTCCCCAACTGATTGTGTTTCTGCTGTAAACTTGGAACTTGCCTGTCTCAACAGCGATGAATGCACATAATTTAAGTTCCAATGACATGACAGTATATTAAGGTGGACAAATCCATCTTATTAAACTATTTACTCTTACATAGGCTCTTACCATTATTGAATTGACCTTCACTCACAGCACAACTCTTTCCAGTCCAGGAGATATATATGCAGCCATCATTTAACCACTTGCATCAACAATTCCCCAGTGGACTTCCATAATGAGGTCAGACATGGTTGCCAGGAGATGCAGCTGCAAAGTCTATACAGTATAACATGTTCCACTTTGAGGATATTTTAAAAGTTAAGAGGAAGTTACCAAAGAACTTGATTGCCCAGAACAGCAAGAGCCTGGTTTGTCTTGCAGTGTGTTATGAGCACTTTCACGTTTGCCTGTGAGGGTATAAAGAAGGGATTAGATTTAAAAAAAAACCCAAAAAAAACAAAGCCATAGATTTTTACATAAAAATATTGCAAAGCAACCCTAACAACGACAAGCAAACAAACAAAAATTTGGTGAGCGCAGATACAGTCAGCAGCATGTCATCTGTGACAGGGTGGTGGGGTTATGGTGAGCAAAAACAAAGTGAATCTAGCGCTGTAACTGTAGTGAGGCAGAAAAGCAACAGATTTTAAATCCCAAAGATAAAAAAAAATTGGGCAAGGTATCAAGTGCAACTGATGCAGCTCCAGAGATGGCAAGCATTGTGAGGACTGTTTTGAAGCGGTGCTGCTGCTGGAGAGATTTACTTTTACACCACACACCTGCCAACCTGCATACATTTTGCATGCCAACCAGGCATTTCTTTGTCAAAATATGATGGTATAAAACGTCTTACAATGTTTGCCCCACAGTCACCCATTCACACACACATGGCTGAGGCTACCATGCAAGGTGCCAGCAGCGCATCAGGAGCAGCTAGCACTTCGGTGTCTTGATGAGCCGGGGATCAAACCAGGAACTCTCCGATTCCCAGACAACCGCTCTACCTCTGGAGCTGGAGACTGTTTTCAGCAGTCTGTTTTGTCTATCCGTTTGTCTATCCCTCACCACCCCACGCCCCTATTTCATATTTAATATAAGATATTGCAAGATTTTAACACTCCAGTACTGAACTGCAGTGACTTGGCATTAGATGAGGGGCATGGTTCCAGATATTGGATGGGCATTTCTGGCTTTGCTGACTGTATCTATTGGCCATGTTATGATCTTGGACCATGGCTACACCAATTCACAGCTAGCCTGAATCATCTATGGAATTTATTACAGTACAAACAAAGGACATTTATTGGTGTTATTCGTTATCAGGGAGTGGACTTACAGGGACAGGCTGACCCTCGTATTCAAGCCTCTCCTGGGGGTCAAAATGCAATATCTTCCACCATGACACAAAAGAGCCATCCTCTTCCAAATTCACTTCCTGGAGGCGGGACTTCTTTGCACACTTCAAATGAAGTCACAATATTTTCAAGACTCCCGGCATGATAAACACTCCTTGTAACACATTTCCTTACATCTGATTCTGGTTTATGGCCAAGTTATAAAACACATGACCATTTAAGTTTTTCATTGTTAATAAATGTTAGACTTGTTTTACCTTCTGAAAAGTCCGAAGGTCACTGGTCAAAAAAAGCTGAAGGAAGAAGGAAACATATGCAAAACCACACTGAGAGGATACAAGGAGGGTGTGATTCATTAACCCTCCTGTTATGTTCACATTTTTGAACATCTTTTATGTTTGGGGTCAATTTGACCCCTGCAGTTTAAACATCTACAAAATTATTATTACTAAAATTGTTATTAAAGTTTATGTGTCAGGTACTTTATGTTTCTTTGTTGATTACCTAAATAGCCCTTTAAATAAAACATAACATAATTTGGCACATTGCTTCACATATATGGCTGTAAAAGACAAATGTATAAAAAAAGAGGACACATACTTCCACTAAATTTCTTGCTCTAGTAAATGTAATTCTGTAATTAAAGGACACTTTTTCTGGTTGTAAAAGCATTATTTGATGCTTCATACTGCCTTACATCTTACATATTGGGGCTTAATCTTCACTGTTTTAAGTATTGACATAGCAGCATGGTTTAAGGAAGTTGCTGTGTGTGTGTGTGTGTGTGTGTGTGTGTGTGTGTGTGTGTGTACTCACTCCTCCGGCAAAGCCACTTGTTGATTTCAGGGCAAAACTCTGCTCGTAATGTAGAGCCGATCCCTCTGGACTGCCATCGACACTAAACATACACATGTGGTGTTATGGGCTTACATCGGTGTGTGTGACATGTACAGGCACGACACTAACGTGCGTAATGCTGATGTGAGTGTGTACCTGGTGATGATAAAGGCATTGCGTGCACAGGGCTGCAAACTTCGTCCTGCACTAATTGCACATGGGGCTTGAATGACAGGGTTAGAGGTCTTCGATAAACTGCTGATGTCGGCGTTGATGCTGATGGCGGTGCACTCTCTGTCCGGCCCTCCCACGTTCACCAACATCACAACATCTCCAAAGTGCAGTCCACCATCCTTCGACACAGAGAGATTCACCTGCACACAGGAGCCCACAGCATAACCATTTTCATCATTATGATATTTATAATCACCATAATTTCCATCATCATCATCATCATCATCATCATCATCATCATATCAGTTATTGTTTTTGAAGTTTTCGCTTGTTCCCTGTGTTCCATTTCTGTTTTATGGCAGTGTAAGTTGTTTCAAAGTATTTTCTTTTCTTTTTCCATTGTCTTCATTACTTTTCAAAGTAAACATTTTTTTTGGCTAACATATTAGATTATTCAGTGCATGCACAGAATGGAAGCAGGCGTCATGCTAGCACAGAGGTTTTTTGTTTGTTTGTTTGTTTGTTCATGAATTGAAATACATCTAGATTTCCAAACAATGCCTTACCAAGACTTTAAATATTACACTGTGTTTCAATGTTTCAAGGAAGATGGAAGTGTGTGTCTGTTGTTTACAAGAAAATACCAGATTTCCAAATGCATGCAAAGTGAGTGGCACTTCTTTCAAAAAGTAAAAAATTGATAGTGTCATACTAACTTTTCCTGTGTAACTTTGTAAAATGTGAGTGGCGGCCTCTGTCCTTCAAACTGATGGTTAACCTTTAACAACCAAATTATAACTTGCCAAAGGTATTTTCCATGCTGTTTGGAATTGCATGGGAGTGAATGAGAGACATGTGTGGCAAAAGTGATTTAAAAATATCTTCATTTGTGGCACATGCATGCATAAACCACCACAATTAGCATTAAAGGTAAGGAAAATGTAATTAAAAAAGAGCAAAAATTCAAATCAGTTGGCCCTTCATATTATGTTTTGTTGAGTAGCGTAACCCACTTTACCTGTCTCAAAATGTTGTGTTTCAGGAAGTCTACTTTCTGCACAGTGAGTTCACCCTTCTCCTTCCTCTCCAGGAACTCTTTGACTGCGTCCTGGAGGGAGAAAATTTGCGATGAAAAGAAATCTCTCCACCAGTTTGGACTAATCCCGCCAGTACTTGAACATTCTTCTAGCATCATCACAGATTAATTTTTGGACAGAATCTATAGATTATCAGTCGCAAGATTAAGGTCATGGTCGGCCTACAACCAAATGAATCAAGCATCCATCATTCATTTGCAGCAGTGTATTGTCATGAGATTTATGGTTATGGGGCACAGGCCTAAAAACCTGGAGCACTGTGCAATCCTTTTAAGAACTGCAGTTATATCATCAGTCTGTGACTTTCAATGCAATGCAAAAGTTACTTTACTTTCCCTCAACTTGCTTCATTACCCACAGTTAAGATTTCCTACATTTCCCAGAAGGACTTTTGGTGACCAGTAAAGGAAGTGTTAAGTAATTACTCTCAGTGTGGGTTGTGGAAAAATCGATACTGACATCCACCACATTGTAAGAGCAATTACTGTGAGCAGCACAAGTCAATCGGAGCTGCAGTAGGTTATGATTGCTGGACGTACAGAGTGGTATGTGTTCCTCTATGTTTTAGGAAACTAAAAACCATCAAAATCAGCTGCAGTGTGGACATTCTTCAGATCATTTGATTTAACAGACCAGTTAATGTTTGGACAGTTATCCACGGAAAGAAAAATGAAACCAAACAACAAAATGAAGCCAGAAACAAAGACATAACGTTGTGTAATTCGTGGCTTAAAATGTTTCCACTTTTTCCCCATAAATGTTAACGTGTTTTAGGTGCCTGATTGATTCCGGTGTAAATAACTAAATATGGGCGCGTCATTGCAAAAGATGCTATATGTGATGATGCACGTTTAGATTTTGAACACCGCTTGTCTACAAAAACCTCTCTTCATCCATACAGCTGGAAAAAGATAGCGACTTCAGGCGCGTCCGATAATGGATGTCTGCTCTACAGCCGCCAGTTTACACCACAAAGTTGCCTGCCCGTCAGTTTTGAACAAACCTCTTCCAAGCGCAGGCTCATGTCCCAGTTTCCGACTCGCACCTTTGGACAGTAAGTTCTCACATAAGCCATTCTGAGTTAAGATGTTTGTATTAACTTTTCCAAACCGCTACTTTAATCAGCAAGCATGGTTTGTTTACTGGTGTCCATGGCAACAGCGTCTGCGCTTCCTCCAGTTCCCGTCGATGGTCGCGAGAGGGCGCGCTGATACAGCCAATAATCCAGAGTACCATCAGCGCGCCTACAGTATAATTTCTCTTCTTTGAACCATGAATTCAGCATCCTGATATATTCTGTTTAATCAATTATACACAGTCCTACACTCTCTTAAAAACAGATTCCCTCATAGTGTTTGTGTTTGGCACTCACACACAGAAGCATGAGCCTGCATACACACTTACACATGTGGGCACACACCCACACATGTAGGACTCATCATTGCCATCATCATCATCACCATCATCCTTGGCAAAACCAACACACTAAAGGACTGTTGCTTTTTTTATTATTATTATTTTTTTTATTAATAATATACATTTTTTTACAGTTTATCATGGGATTCAGTGAACTCCAGAGACCAGCATTGCATTACATGTTATGCATCATCCTTCACAGTTCTTTTCAAAATCATATTTTCTGCTCAAGTATATCGTCCCCTTTGCAGCACGATTATATTCCATCGATGGGCTCCTGCCAATGACAACTGGCATCTGGACTGTGAGCCTGTCCGTCTACATGTGTGTCCATGTTTTTTTTTTTTATAGATTTCTCTCTGTTTTTTTTGTCTGCATCAGTGCCCATTGGCCCGGCCTCTGGCGCCAGTGCCATTCATGTGACTCTGTCGATGGTTTCTCTCCTTAGGTGGGTCACTGTCATCCTCGTCTTCATCACTCCTGTCATCCCCTTCCAGCTGCAGGATGATGCGCCACACAGTAGATGTAGAAAATGAGAGATGAGGAAATGATAACCAAGGGGGAGAGAAAGAGTTAAGAAATGGTGAGATAACAAACTTTCAGAGGCATGAAACTTGCAGAACTGACATCACATCGTTTTCACAAATCCCCCTTCTCTTCCTACACATGTGGATACTACTGCACAGCACCTTGTTGAAGATGAACTTGTAAAGCATTCGCGATATAAGGACGGCCCAGTAGAAGTGGAGCATCTGCAGAACCAGCAACATGACGTTGAAGAAGTAGTAGCCAAAGAAGGGAGCAAACAGCTCTATTGGGTATACCCATGTACAGTGGATCAGCCTGTAGAAGGTAAGCATACATGACTTTTTCCACACATCAACAGCGATCATCACCCAAATACTCAACTATGGTTACTTCTATTTTGCACACTTACCAGAAAGGCAAAATGACAAGTCTTGTCATCATGAAGAGAATTGTGAACACCACAAATATAGCGTTGGCTGTCCCTTTCCACTTGGCATAGTTGAATATCTTTGCACCCTGTGAGAGGATAAGGTAAAAACGGTGAAAAGAAGTTAGACCCTTTGCCTTAAAGGAATATTTTGTCCCAAAATGAAAATCCAGCAATTAAATCAGGATTTCTACATTGGCATTTTGAGCAAAACTAATTTCCAGTTTGGATGGATATGCATGGGTACGCTAATATGTCAGAGGACAACAAGAGCAGAGCAGCAGCTTAAAAAATATCCCCTCTAAACCAAGTGTGTAGGTCTATCATGCGTGCCATCCCCTCTCCCCTGCCTTTCCTGTCTCTCTACACTATCACAGCCAAATAAAGCATAAATGACAAAAAAAAAAATCTTAAAAGGTAAAACTCAGTCAAGTAGGACCCACACATGGGGATATGAAAAAGACTGAGGAGTCATATTTAGAAAAAATACTTGCTATTTAGGAAATTACAGGGCACTGGCACAAAAAAATGACAAGTGCAAATGTTTCAGTCCTATGCTAAGATATCAAAATCTCAGTAATATTACTAATGCTGCTGATCCACTCTGCGGCAGGAATGCATGGCCAGAGATTGTCAGTAATCCATGTACACAGCATATCCTTAGGTCTGTGTAGCTGCTCATGCATGCAGCATGCAGACAGAGGAGCATTAGCAGTGGGTCAGAAGGAGCCGGCAGGCAGGCATGAATATTTGGGCAATGGGCATGCATCTTTGGCAGAACTTTTGTTTTTTTTTTCAAACCTATTTAAGAGCGGCCTAGAGCAACCAACACTCAGCCCCATGTCACTCAAACTACAGAATTTAGTGGAAACATGTTTTTTCACAGGTCTAGAAAAACTGCCTAAAAGTTGATGACTGATTCTGTTGGGTGGGTGAACTATTCCTTTAAGCCCACAGATTTCTGCAGACCACAGTGAGGAATCAGCCTATCACAGACAATATGCTGTATGCACAGATTATGTTTATGCACGTGCTCTGGTGTAAGAGTTGAACTGACCTCTAGCAGTATGTCAGCAGAGTCATGAACCGCCATAACTAGAGTCCCAATACGGATGTAGTTGGAGATCCACGAGAAACCCAGAAGAGTCAGAGTGGCTATGTGGTGAATCACCTGCTCTTTGAAATCCTACATAAATAATACATGTATGCATACATGCATCCACATAATACATGGAGTTAACACATGGAGTAATGAATTTAAGGTGTAAGCTTTTTGAAACTCTTTGTGAAGTGAAGGACTTAATGCTTTATTTTGAGACAGACGCAAACGTCCTGTGCACTCACCTTCCGTTTCACATCAGCTGTAAGTCTGAGCAGCAGAGAAAGGTAGAAGCCCATTTCCAAGAGGTAATACCAGTACTGAGATGGTAGCATGGACTACATGGACACGCGCACACACACACAATGACAAGATGGTAACATTATAATATTGTATGAGGAATGGTTGCAGTCAAAGTAATAAGTAAGGCTCACCTGTTTAGGGAAACCTGCCCAAACCTCCCTCAGATTATAAAGCCAAGGTTTCTAAAGCAAGCAAAAAAAAGAAGAAGAGTTGTGTGAGGGGGATGGAGGATTCATCTGAAAGCAGTGCTGAAGGTAAACATTGGCCAATGAGCTCATGTGTGTTTGTCTGCTATATCAGCTGCCTGCCAGAGTGTGAGAAAAACCCTTAAGCACAGAGAGGCACAGAGAGGGAGACAGAGAGTGAGAGTGAAAGTGAAGAGATACACACAAATTATGAGGGGAAAAGGGGGAA
>OMLB01021931.1:1883-13718 GCA_900302555.1 Myripristis jacobus
ATTTTTAATCTTCCATCGGTGAAACTGGTACTGGAGCCTAAATCGTAATTGTTATGTAAACAAAATTTTAGGGGCTGGTACAGATGGTGGCACGTACCTCGGGTGCAACAAATTGCCACCAATGTCAACCAATAGGGGGGCGCTATTCTAAGGGTCAATACGCTTGGGCCTATAACTGCCAAACCGTAAGTCTGATTAACACCAAACTTGAGTTCCTTTGTTTCCCCACTCCCCTGAGCATCCCTGCAAAATTTGGAGGCAATTGGCCACTCACACAAAACATGAAACCTAGAGGAGATGTTTCTGATGCCCTTCAGAATCTGCTCACCGAATTTGGCACAACTGAACCGCTACTTGGTGCTTTTACATACGTTTTCTTTTTGTATTTTTACATTTTGAACATTTTGGATCCGCCAGCGAGCCCAGGCGAAATGATTTTTAACCATGCAGCCCAAACTGTAAGACTTATTTCGAAGAAATTTTACACACAGGTTCAGACTAGTGCAGGAATCTCACTCACCAAAATTTACACACGTACACCAACAGGTGGTGCTATAATCAAGGTCAATGCATTTTTGCCAATAACCGTAAGTCACACAAGCAAATGCTTTATATCACTGTGTTCTGTGGGTTGAGCCAAATCTCATGCTATCACCACGCCCATTTCCGACAATCATTTTTTTTCCGCAAAATTGCGAAATTCGCGCAACCAAGAATTTTGAATACCTCCTAGGCTGTAAGTCTGATCCTCCCCAAACTTGGCCCATAGAATCTACAGACCCTCAAACCAAAAATAATCAAAAGAATTTTGATACAATGAAAAATGCCAAATGACAAATTTTTTACTTCCTCTCTGACAGGAAGTCAGTCTAGTTCAATAAAACCAAAATAAATGACTTGATTTAATTTTGTTTCCATGTGCCAATTTGGCTGGATACTTTTATCCGACAGAATACATGTGGTGGTTTTGGTGGGAAGTGCAGCCCAATCCCTTGCAGGGTTAACATCAAGTTAAACAGCACAGCTGTATATTCTTCATTAGAGAGCATAAAACTAAGCAAATCAAACAACACTGTAGGGAGCAACTCTGAAACGACTGTTTGACAGAGGCTGAAAGGCACTAAACAAAGCCACAAGGTCTTGTAAGCAGCTTAATGACGTGTCACATCGCGGTCAAAGAGTGCAGCAGTGCTGGGAACCAACAGAATGGGAGTGTCTTCTGCCTTGTGTTGTTTGTTATACAGCAGCGTGATCTCACATGATTTTCAGAGATGAGGCTGCTACTGAGCCCAGAGGACTTATGAACTTAATGTAGGTTCACATTTTATGGGAAGACAAGAGTATGATATATAAAATAGAATATGCACAGACACACAGAAGTGAAAAACACATTTAAAAGGCTTTTACTGCCTGAGCAGAGCTGCGATGCAAGGAAGTTTTGGCTGGCAGTGAAAACTAACAGAAGGTGCTCTGAACTCAGTGGACCAGCCCTTTAACCATCCATCCGTGGACCAAGCCACAGTGGACTTTCGGCTCTGTTCTCTGTCCCAGACTAAAAATCTGCCTCTACTCTCAAATCTAACTAATCCCAATATGCATCCGCCTTTTTTTGTTTGTTCGTTTGCTTGTTTGTTTGCTTTATGTAAAAAGCCCCCTTTTGCAAACCAATATAGTGACAAAGTTAGTGTCCTGAAAAATACCATCTATGCTCATTACACCGCAAAAAATCCCCATTGATGAAGTCATTAACTCAAAACCTTGTTGTTATTAAGATGTGAAAAAAAACAGTGGAACATACAGTGCATTCAGAAAGTATTCAGACCCCATTCACTTTTTTCACTTTTGTTATGTTGCAATCTGATGCAACAATTGTTTAAATTAATTTTTTCTCTCATTAATCTACACTCAGTACCCCAAAACAGCACACAGCCACACCACCACTACCTGCACCAGCCCTCAGCCCCCCTTCTCTCACTGTCGAGCAGCATGATGTGAGATGGGTGCTCAGGGCAGTGAACCCCAGGAAAGCGGCTGGTCCAGATGGAGTGCTGGGAAAGGTGCTCAAGGCATGTGCCGAGCTCTCACCTCCATCTTCAACCTCTTCCTGTCACAAGCCATGGTCCCATCCTGCCTGAAATCATCCACAATCCCTTTTCCAAAGAAACCTGCCATAGACAGCCTCAAGGACCACCGCCCAGTAGCTCTCACGCCTGTCATCACAACATGCTTCGAGAGGCTGGCCCAACATCACATCAAAGCCTGCCTCCCTCCCAGCTTTGGCCCACATCAGTTCACCTACCGAGCAAACAGATCCACTGAAGATGCCATAGCCACAGCTCTACATACTGCATTATGCCACCTGGAGCAGCAGGGGAGCTATGTGAGAATGCTCTTTGTAGATTACAGCTCGGCTTTTAACACCATCATCCCAGACATACTGGTCACCAAGCTGTCACACTTAGGCCTCCCCCCAATCACCTGTTCCTGGATAAAGGACCTCCTGACAAATCGCCCCCAGAGAGTGAAACTCGGCTCCCACCTCTCCTCCTCCCGTACACTCAGCACCGGCTCTCCTCAGGCCTGCATGCTGAGCCCCCTCCTCTATTCCCTCTACACACATGACTGCACCCCTGTCCACCCAGGAAACACCACCATTAAATTTGCCGACAACACTACTGTGGTGGGACTGATCTCAGGAGGAGGCGAAGCGAATTACAGGAACGCGGTCCTCAAACTGACAACTTGGTGTTCAGTTAACAACCTGGAACTGAACACCACAAAAACTAAATAAATCATCATTGACTTCAGGAGGAACAGGGCTGACCTCACCCCACTCTACATCAGTGGGAACTGTATAGAGAGAGTCCACATCTTCAAATACCTTGGTACTCTCATCTCCTGGTCTGCAAACATCTTGGCAGTCATCAAGAAAGCCCAGCAGCGAATGCACTTCCTGAGGGTGCTCAGGAGGAACAACCTCAATGGAAAGCTGCTGGAGACCTTCTACAGATCCCGCATCGAGAGTCGAGTCAGCTGACATACTGCATCTCAGTGTGGTATGCTAGCTGCACTGAAGCAGACAGGAAGAGGCTGCAGAGAGTAGTTCAGACAGCACAGATGATCATCGGCCGCCCTCTCCCCTCCCTGGACTCCATCTACGCTGTTTAAATAGAGCAAGGAACATTGCTCAGGACAGTTCTCACCCATGCCAGCACCTGGTTTGACCTACTGCCCTCTGGCAGGCGCTACAGGTGCATCAATTCCAGGACTAAAACTTAAAAACAGCTTTTTCTCAGAGCCATTACCCTGCTGAATGCAAACATGCACTAAACTGTTTTAAGATTATTTATTATGTTAGCATATCACAATGCACATGCACTTTACATATTCTTAACGCATCCTCAGGTTTGTGCTACCTTGTTGAATGTTGTTACCGAATGTTTTAATGTTTAATCTGGTCTGCACTTTAAGGCTAAGCTTTTAATTTCGTTGTACTCCAGTATAATGACAATAAAAATCCTGATTCTGATAATGACAAAGTGAAAACAGAATTGTAGAAATTTTTGTAAAGTTATTAAAAAGAAAAAACTGAAATATCACATTGACATAGATATTCAGACCCTTTCCTCAGTACTTAGTTGAAGCACCTTTAGCAGTGATTACAGCCTAGTGGGCTTCAAGTGGGCTTTCCACACGTTTTACACTATGGAGAGGCTTCTGTCTAGCCACTCTGCCATAAAGCCCAGATCGGTGGAGGGCCGCAGTGATGGTTGTCCTTCTGGAACTTTGTCCCATCTCTACACAGGACCTCTGGACCTCAGTCAGAGTGACCATTGGGTTCTTGGTAACCTTTCTTACTAAGGCCCTTCTCCCACCATTGCTGAGTTTGGCCGGGCGACCAGCTCTTGGAAGAGTCCTGGTTGTGCCAAACGTCTTCCATTTGACAATTATGGAGGCCCCTGTGCTTTCGGGAACCTTCAGTGCAGCAGAAATTTTTTTGTAGCCTTCCCCAGATCTGTGCAACAATCCTGTCTCTGAGCTCTGCAGGCAGCTCATCTGACCTCATGGTTTCTGCTCTGATATGCATGTCAGCTGTGAGGCCTTCTGTAGAGAGCTGTGTGCCTTTCCAAATCAATTTAACTGACCACAGGTGGACTCTGATCAAGGTGTAGAAACATCCCAGCAACCACCAAGAAAAATGGGAGGCATCTGAGCTAAATTTCAAGTGTTGTTGCAAAGGGTCTGAATACTTATGTCAATGTGATATTTCAGTTTTTCCTTGTTAATAACGTTGTACATATTTCTACAATTCTGTATTCACTTTGTCATTATAGGGTACTGAGTGTAGATTAATGAGAAAAAAAATGAATTTAAACGACTGTAGCATCAGGCTGCAACATAAGGAAAATGAAAAAAGTGAAGGGGGTCTGAATACTTTCTGAATGCACTGTATGTTCAGACAAGGCAGAATATGGCACATCAGTCCACTAGGAAGAGGAAAGTCCAGAAACAAGTAGGATTATCTCATCCCACTGGTTGTTTTTCGTTAACTTGTACCTGTTCTTTACCTTGAGAAAAACAAATTTTCAACATTTAAGATGAGAGTAAATGACTTTAGATGGAGATTTCTTTGCAGTCCACAGACTTTAAAACCTCATGTTTTATTGCGCACACAAGACAATGTTTAGCCTGTGAAGGAACATTTCATGAACAAAGTTTTCTCCAGTTTCGCCCTTCCCCACTGGCACAAATTGAGAACTAAACTGTCTCACTGATTTAGAATTATTGACAATATTTTACATTAATTGTGCTTAATTTTGAATCTCCCTAAGAAAAAGCAATATGTAACATGATGTAAAAAGTACAAACAAGATACAGACAAATGAATCCTCCCTTCTGCTGATTTAAAGTTCACAGCAAAAGCCACCTGTTTATCTTGGTACTGTTTTGGAAGTTTACAGAGCTAATGTATGGAATGAGATTTAAAATATAGCTAGGTACAATTCTTCAGTAAAAACATACTGGTGAAACAGTAAAATTACTGACTTTAAGAGAAACAGAAAAGCCACTGAATTACACCAAAGTGAGTAAACGTGTTGACCTGCTTCTGCCCTTCCACACTACAAATTACAAAAGTACAAAAAATGCTTAGTATTTTGTCTTAAAATCTCATTTTCATAAGGGAAAAGCATCTCTCAAACATTTTCATATTCACTTCAAGGTTATTGCTCCACTTGTCCTGAGAGTATGGAGCAAACCACTGAGGCAAACTGAACTGTGGGAATGATAAAGGCAAAAGAACAGACTTTATTCACTTATCATGAGAAAAATAAATAAATAATGAAATTATGCTCTAAAATAAGAGAGAGCATCATTCTCCCTCCCCCATCCTCCCTCTCATTACTCTCACCTCTCTGCCAGTCAGTATGTGTCGGGCCAGTTTGACCTTAGCGAAGTTGCCCTTGCCAATGGTCTTTAGCAGCCGGTAGTTTCCAATGTGCGGGTGCTCGTCTGAACACAAGGCGATGGAGTTGCGACATCGAGCACCAAGGGACCGGCTCGACCAACCGGTACCTTTGTCTGAGCGGCTGGCCGACAGGGAGGTATGCTGAGGGAGGGGGAGAGAGAGACAGACAGAGAGAATTATATTTTGATTTTGCGCTTAAACCATTTTCCGACACCCAACAATTGTAGTTGCCCTTTGCACATCTACCATTTTGTTCAGTGAGATGACAACTGGTTTGCAGCTGTAGAAACCAGCTGCTATCCCAAATACTTTTTCTTCAAATAAGATTAAAAAATGCCAGTGGGATGAGATAGCCTCACTTGTTTCCAATGATAATCAACTTGTTTCCAGGATTTTCATGAATCAAGTGTTATATTTTTGATCCTAGTGG
The DNA here is from genome assembly GCA_900302555.1 of Myripristis jacobus. NCBI lineage: Eukaryota > Metazoa > Chordata > Actinopteri > Holocentriformes > Holocentridae > Myripristis > Myripristis jacobus. Next base: position 7,781 of record OMLB01021931.1, read on the forward strand.
ACTTTTATGCAAAGCAGGTTCACTTGTTTCAGGAATTTTTCTGGGAACAAGTGGGATTATCTCACCCCACTGGCAGATTATTTTCCACTTGTTGTAAGAAAAGTAAGATTCTGCATAGGTAGTAGAATTTTAAGGCTGCATATGAGACAAAATTTTAAGATGACAATTTTTTTCAATGCCTGCCATCTCTACAGTTGTTACATAAGAATCCAAGGCAGAAAGCATAGCTGTAACTTTTTACAAGCCTATCTTTTAATATCTGATTGATCGGTTTTATCAAAATGTGATATTACTACAGCCTTCACTTGCCTGGATGTGTTGCTCTCCAATAGAGCCCTATACAGCCAATCAACTCCAAAACTCAATTAGGTGCCAAAGCAGCATCAAAACAACATGAGAAATGCATAATTTTAGTTTAACGTGTTTGTTACCATGTCTTCGTACAAGATGGGAATCAATTAAATCAATGAAAAAACAAAACTTTGTGTGCTTTTGAGGTTGAATTTCCATTTCCAAGTCCATTGGCCCTTTCGGACTGTGCTGGAGAGCTCTACACAGCTCAAAATACAAGGCAATTTTACTTCAGTGGGTGCAAAACATGCAATCAAAGCCAAAACTGAACTTATCTGTCAAATTATGTCAGTTCTTAAACTGTGAGTTTTTATATTCAAATTCAAGTGATATGCTGTTAGTTGTTTGGAGCTGCCGTTTGTCTTGTGCTTAGATTATGGATTGAAACTGAAAGTCAATTCAAGGTAGCTGCAATTGCTGCAGTCAATGATCATAAAATATGATCTGCACTGACTTTAGCTTTGGTTTAACACAGTCACACTGATGACTAACACACACGTGGGCCCAGAGAGAGAGTAAAAAAGACAGAGAGAGAGAATATCACACCTGTGACCAGTAGGACCTCTGATGACTTCCTCTTTCCCTCGGCAACGTCTCTCCTCTACATATGTGACCTTTACTCTGATCCTGTCACCCTGCGCCTACCAACTGAATGCAGCCTGGTGCCAGACAACTACAGACAAGAACTGAGAGAAACCAGGCCACCTACATAACTCCTGACCCCACACAGTCTGCCCCTGCCCCACACTTCATAAGCATGCATCACTGTGAGGTCATCAGTGGGAGACACGAATTGCACAAGCTCCAATCTATCCTGCAAACACCCAGCACTCCATTTGCACTCTTTAATGTAACAGCTCTTCTCTGATTCACTGAAGCACAAAAAAAAAAAACAGGAAAATGGTCAGAAGTGAGTAATCTCTCACTAGGAACAAAAGAAAACTGAAATTTTGGCAGACAATCTGATAACCTTTTACATTTGTTTTGCACGGGATTTTTGTAAAGCTGAATTTTCGACTCCAAGAAGCATTACAAGACTTTGATTCAGACCTGAAAATTTGAACTCTACCCGAATTTTGACTTCCACTTGACGAATCAACCAAGTTTGAGACACACAGCTTTCAGAGAGTAAACACAGAGCTAGATCATTATCACACTGATCATTTACAATTATTTCTAAAAATAGATAGATAGATAGATTTACTTTATTGATCCCAAACTGGGAAATGCTTTGTGATATTTTTCACTAAGAAAAAAACATTCAAGTCAAATAGAAGCACTGCTAAAATACACATGTACAAAAGACAGTGATTCAATTACAGTAATGAGGATAGCTGTAATTTCTTACTTTTACCTATAATGTTTCCAGATATTTTTGGCCTGCATCCTGAGAAAGTCAGCCTGACATTTATTTGTACATTTCTATACCATTTTTACATTATCCTTCTTAACTGGACCCTATTTTATCACCAATGTGTATCTTTAAAATCACTCACTTGCTTGTGTGATGCACTGTGATATATTGTTGTTTTGTACTGTGCTGTGCTGTCTAGTATGTGATTGTGATGTCAAGTATACGCACTGATGCTCTGCAAAACTGAAGGTCCTAACGGATTAATAAAGTTCTTTGAATTGCATTGAATTGACATGAGGTGATGCGACTCTTCATCTGACGTCTGGTGGCCTAAATGTCAAACTCTAATCCTTCCGTCTGTTCTGCTTAGCATCAACGAGAGACACTGAAGACAAAACATCCTGAACTTTTCTATAACGACAAAGACACAAGGAAAGAGGAAATACAAGAAAACATGAAACATTTCAGAGACCAAAACAAAACCCATGACTATTGAGAGGGCAAGAAATTATTGTCATCATTTAAACCACACTAAATGACAACAGAGAAGCAGTTGGGAGTTATTAGCTGTTTTATAGTTGACTCCCGCCCACTTTCAGTTCAAACCAGGAGAGTGACACAGTGACAGAGCAGTGGCAGTCAGTGGTATTTAGGGCAGCTCATGACTGACTGACTGACTGATAAGACCATCATGTCAGTAATTACCTTGCAATACAAGGCCAGACAAGACAAGATTCTTCTCAGAAAAAAAGTTAACAAGTGACTCAACATCACACGTTTCACACACTTCCACTATTCACACTGTTTTCTCTCTGTGGGATGGGTCTGATATAGCAGTGTGTGAGGGTGCAGTCATGGCTACAGCTTGTTTTCTTTGGCTTGAACCAGCTTGGGAAACCACTATCTGCCACTAACAGCTATCAGCTGTCAACATCCACCTCTTAATACCCATAGAACCTCATGTTTTAGGGTCATTTCCTGTGTTTGGTGCAGATAATGCTTTCAGTTCTAATAAAGAGCAGTGCACCTGTGTTTTTAGCATCCTCATGCAGTTATCTGTTGCCTCAAGCGTTAGAATGGCATAATTCTCATCCAATGATCCAGACTAAAGTAATTTTAGTGTTTAAAAAAAAAATTCTCCAAAATGTTTTTCCTGGCACCACACTTCTTTCTGACTTCAAAACACATGAAAAGAAGTTAAGTGATGAGAAACAATGGCCACAATGCAACAGTAGGCAGAAGCAAGAATGAAAACAGATGATATAAAGAGGGTATACAAGCTAGAATTCCTTTTTCTATCTACATTTTGGCTTAATTTCACATATCCATGCATTATGAAGTCAAACAGTGCTTCAGTCTCAAAAACCCTAATGACTCAGCTTACATGATATGCGCTCTCATCAACTAAGTGTCCTGGGTTTGAAAACAACCCAGGACCTTGGTTGCATATAACCCTTGCATACAATGCCTTTTTGTTATTAATTTAATTTTACTTTTTACTAAGTTTCATATTCATGAATGTAAATTTGCTTGCAAGAAGCCACAATTCCTTGTATTAATGAAGGCAAAGGAGCATTATTTTTTTGACCATTTCTTTATCACAAAACAAAAAGGCAATCAACACGGTAACTATGTGCTATAGATTTATGGGTGATTTATTTTGTGATTTAGTTTTTTGTTGCATAAGCCTTTTTATTTATTGAGCTTGTTATATTTTGTGTTGGAGCATTGTTGTTCCTTCTTATATCACAGACATTCATATTATTGGCTGAAATGGTCATCAAGTGCTGTTTCACTGAATGTGTGATAGAGCGGGGGAGAGGCAGCCATTGCAGCAGGCTGCTACAGAAGTACAACAGATCAGATCAGCAGAAAGTCGGATTGCGTAGAAAAGTCATAGCATACTTCTCCCCATTGGGTCACACGTTTTTTCGTGTTTGGTGTATGGGTCTAACACGAAAACTGTGGGGGGAGTAGCGAACCGAAATTTGTACTGAAGAATAAAGTAAAATAATAATAAGTATGCAGAATAGCAATATGTGTCTGCTTTGCAGCAAGCACATAAATGAGCAATAGTAATCACCTTTGTTTAGGCTCTTAAAGACCTATCATCTAAAAAAAAAACACAAAAAAAACCCAGTAATACAGCCAGAAAAAAACAAACAAACAAACAAACAAAAAAAACAGAAAAATAATAAAATGGGTCGATACAAAATCCTGTCTATGGATGTGTGTTTTACAAAGTGATTAAAATGATGATAGCTGAATACAACACAAAGAACAGTCCTCTGTTCTTTGTGTGCGTGTACACACACACACACACACACACACACACACACACAGATGCACGCACACACGCACAAAAACAACGCCCAGGTGGGAGACACCCTTGATGTTGCATCAGACTCTCCTTGGCAGAAACCTCTCTCTCTCCCTCTCCCACTTGCTCCTGTATCTTGTCCTTGCTCACTTGCTCATTCATTTGCTGGCTGCCCACTAGAAGATGGCATCTGATTGGTTGTCGGCACCTTCCGAGCTCTGGCTCATTTCCCAGCATCCCTCAGGACTGACGGGACCTGAGTCACCAGAGCACTCCCTTTTTCTCTGCTTTCTCCTTTTCCAGTTTTCCGCCATTTCCTCCTCCTCAACCCTTCATCCTCATGCTCTGTCTTTCTCCTCTTCACAGCACATCTCTATAAACATTCTCTAAAGAAGGGAGGCCAGACGATTGTCCTGAGCACTTTTTGCCTCACACCAGACAGACGCGAGGAAAGGAAGCTCTGCAGAGATTCAGTCCAGGCCACGGAGGGTCAAAAGGAATTTAAACATTTTCCCAATATGTGAAATTTGCCCCAAAAAATACTGTATATCACTGTCTTAACACTGTTATGGTGACATATATTTACAACTCTGAAAAATGGGATTTCCAACTTCCAAATGAGAAAGATGGAACAGAACGTCCACTGAAGTCTCAACACTGACAGGACTAACACTAAAAACATGTCATTAAACGCTTGCAATATTTAAAACATTGCTGCTTTCATGGGGCGGCATGGCTCAGGAGGTAGAGCAGTCGTAAGGTAATCAGAGGGTTCCCGGTTTGATCCCCAGCTCCTCCAGAGTGTGTCAAAGTGTCCTTGAGCAAGATACTGAACCTTTAACCACTCCTAATGGACAGCTAGACACCTTGCATGGTAGCCTCTGTCATCAGTGTGTGAATGGGTGAATATGAGGCAAACACGCTTTGAGTGGTCAGTAGACTAGAAAAGCACAATAGAAATGCAGTCCTTTTACCATTTATTTTCAACGTAACTCGTTAACTTGCTGTGGTTGCTTGTACATTACTTTGGCCAATGTTACACAGCGCAACTTCCATGACATTGGTTGCACATTGTAATTTTTTTTTTATGTTGCTATGTCACCAAACTCACGTGGATCATTCCAAATGATGACACAAACCAGGTTTGTAATTTTCATGGGATGGAACTCCAAAAAAACTCAAAACTATGTTGCATGAAAAAGCTTCACATGTAACATCAGCCTTCGCTCTTTTCAAATATCTAATGTTGCCAGTTATGTATAACAACACTAATTCTAAATGGTCCCAGAGCAAGTAGTTGGGAAATTTCAAGCTCACGATTACAGCCTACTGACTGAGAAATTCCCATTTTGTGAGGTGTCTGGAACACAGCAATAGAAATGCATTGAAAATCCACTAAACACACTGTCTTACTGTCAAGAGTCATGCCATGTCCATCAATATACATAGGTACATCTTTGGCATTTTTTTCCACTGTGTGCACAACAAAAGGTGAGCTGACAGCAGCTGTGATGATGCTACAAACTGCAACATATTCCATTTCTTTACAATTCACCAGAATTCAAATCAGAGTCTTTGCCTTTTTTGGTTAATTTAAAACAAACATCACAGAAATTCATTTTAGGATTTTTACTTGAGTTAACACAGCAAAAACCGTCTCTATTTTTAACTATTTCAGTGCCCTATGTTTGGATGCCTTTTTACACATCAGTCATCCACACATCCACATCACAATCAACTTTTAACATTTAAAAAAATAGCAATGCAATGCAAAATAAATGGAAAAATGAACACAAACACAATATGGCTATAAGTGTGGTACTGCAGCTTGAGAGGGGTTTGTGTGTGTGTGTGTGTGTGTGTGTGTGTGTGTGTGTGTGTGTGTGTGTGTGTGCATGTTGACACCCACCCCA
>OMLB01021932.1:0-10382 GCA_900302555.1 Myripristis jacobus
CACACACACGCCCCCCCACAAACACACACACACACACACACACACACACACACACACACACACACACCCTTTTCCTCTGGTTTCTGAGGGGGTGAAATCAAAGAAAATTCTCATAAGAAGACAAAGCTATGAGATGCCTTTCCATTACAAAGTCATACAGTAGGACATCTTGGCTGACTTTGCACGGAGCAAAGCTCGGACTTGGAGGTGGCAAACCGGGGTACGAGTTACTTGAATCATCCACTTGGTATATTTACAGTACATATGCTGGCTATGGAATCCCTTGTGTATTCAAGAATAGATGTTCTTTGGGAAATTTCTCCTCTTAACTGTAGAGAAAACAGGCGAGTGTGTGAACTGTGTACTATGGCACACAATGAGAGTTCTGTCTGTACATTGCATATCATGTTCTATACCAAAACATATAATTGCATGCTTGAAAAGTAGGGCATGTGTGCAGAACGAAAACAAATTTTACTTTTGTGTCAACAGCTCCAAACGGATCCAGCACCACTAGTCTGAAGCGCGGGAACAGCAGCAGCTCATTGCTATGAAGTCTATCGAAATCAAATTTCTCTGTTTCTGTTTTGACTGGTGGCGTTAGTTGTTAAATCTATATTTTTTAAAGTATCATATATGTTTTATATGGAGAAGAATTGGTTTAAAATTGTGAATTATTTTTTAGATTTCTAACATTTTTGCTAATGTGTTTCAATTTGTGTTTTTCTCAATTTTGCCTTGATAAAAACACAGCAGCGGGCAGCTCTGATGAAAAATGACCGCCTGCCAAAAACACTTAAAATCCCTTTTTGTCCTAAGAATGTTGGCGCAGGAAAATACAGCTGAAATGCATTTTTTTGCAGGCATTTGACATCTGATTTTCTTTCAGTAATTTGAATGTTTCTGATTGCTTTGTGTTTGGGTTTGATCAGAATGCTGTATCTGTTATTGATAACATCTACCTCAGTGTCCACTCATTTCTACAGAAGCTTTAACACCTGAATGACATTGCTATTCTGGAAACGATGTCCCTCCACTATCTGAACGTTGTCTATCTGTCATGAGACCTGGGTCGAATACTAGTAGAAATGCTGTCAATTTTCTCTGTGATTATCAGATTTTACCTGGTGCAATGGAACAAACTGAATTGCTCTGTAAACTGCCATCTAATCATCTAGAGAAGCTCAAAAATGCTTGAAATGCCAGGGGTTCAATGTGAGGAAGCATATCATGACTGTCTTATTTACTGTAATATCTTGGGTTTGATCAATATGTTGCTTTGCCGATCATTCAGGACAATAATGGCCCTCTGTTATTAAATATGAACTATTGATCAGTCCATGTCCCCCACTCCCCAACCATAGCGACTTTCAAAACATTGTTCAGTTTTGTTTTTTGCAAATTAACTTCATTTCGAACTGCAGTTTTAGTGCAGTTTTAGTGTCCCATGATGGTCCAACTCAGTGGTTCTCAACTGGTGGGTTGCAGTCCAAACTTGGACCGCAGGTAAATTCTGAGTGGATAGCCGGCATGCTGGTCCGCTTTGTCCAAAAAGGGGGGAGAAAATAAAAAGTGCAGAGCTTTTTATGGTGGCATTATCTCAAATACATGGAGTCACATGGATATTCAAACAGCTTAAAAAACACCCTGAGATTCAAATTTGAATTCATATAAAATATATGAACCTTCATTGGCCCAAGCAGTGCTTTCTATTCAATTTCTATTCATTTTTTTTAATTTCATGTAACTTTCAGAGTGCATGAAACAGTTAACAGTGCATGAAAGCATTGTGGTTTGTACTGCACTTTTCATTTTGCAAAATCAAAATGGTTTGCTTTTAAATTGCTTATATCTGGACTCTAAGTTAATCGCTAAGGATGAATGTGGAGTCTGAGGCTACACAGGTTGAGAACCACTGGTCTAACTGCTGTTTCAGAGACTCTTCCACAATGACAAGATGAATACTTGGAATTTGTGGCACGAACATTGGCATGAATATCGGATAGCTCTTGAAAACGTATCAATATCTGTCATCAGCAACCATATTGGTTGAACCTGAGCATTAACCTGCTATTTCATGTACTCTTATCATGATTTGAGCTTCATATGATACTGCTATTAACATCTAAATGTCCTGCGCATTTAGCGGAGGAAGAAATATTATTTTCAACAAAGGCACTGATGAGCTGTGATTGGATATTGGCTGTGGTGATCAATGTATATTCTACATATGTGTAATACACATATTTCTGCTGTATTGACTATTTTAAGTCCTGGCAAAAACAGTCTTCAGTTAGTAATCCTGTCCTGACATTAACTTGCTCTGATGCTGCACTGCCTTCAAGCAGAGTAGTGGATATTTGGGTGGGCACTTGCAGATATCCATGTATTTAACCTGCACTTGATATTCACACCATGTAACATCCGATGTTTAAGCCTCGGCAGACATTCCCATGCTCCATCATCCACCCCAGAGTCCAGGCTGAACTGTCACCACTGTCCTGTTTTCATGCGAGAACAAGGAAAGCAATAGTGTAGTGTGAGAGTGATTACTGCGCTCCTGAAAGATCAGTGTGAAAGCAAGATGCATATTTTCTTCATTTTTTTTTAATTTCCTTGTTATTGTTGTCATGCTCATTTGGATGATTTCCAATTGTGATCTATTTTTGATAAAATAAATCTTTAATCCTTGCTGGTTTCAGTCTTCATGTGGCTGCTTCAGAGGACTGAGCATGCGGATACATATGTCATTTTTGTGTGCGTGAGTGCCATAAACATTTCCACAAACGCCAAGAACCGGGTATGAATCGTGTGCTTACGATGTGTGAGTGTGTGTGTATATGTGTGTGTGTGTGTGTTGTTATCACTGAGGACAAGACACCATCACATTGCCCATATTACTTTCATCTTGTGATAGAAATGTGCTGCAAGTGATGGTCAGAACTACGAGATTATGATAGCGATTCAATTTAACAAAAAACAATAAAAGATAAAAACAAGAGAAGTGAACATCAGGCCATAACATTAATATCCATGTGTTGTGGTGTGGTCTTATTTTCATTGCAGCTTTCTGTTTATCGCTATCAGTCGTTATAATGCCAGGCATTGTAACAACCGATAAACGTAATAACTTATGAACATCTCAGCTTGTGTTAAAGGAATAGTTCACGCAATTTGAAAAATGTGATATTATTTAATTTCCCTCCCCAGCTGTTCTGTAGGACAGTAGTGGTGCTATCTTCCTCTCATTGTTACTGAGTGCTGGATGCTGGCTGGATGCTCCAAATGCTAACTGTTAGCCCTCTGCCATTGCGCTGGACAAAGTTTGAGTTTGATGATGCATAGTAGAGGTTTTACAGCATGAAATCATGTATAAAATGTTGACAACAACTGGTGTGAAGTAATACAGAAAATGCAGAAGTTACCTGACTTTTGTGGATGTTGATAATAAGAATTTTAATTTTGGAAAGCAACACACTAAAATAATGTTAAACCTTATTTGAGTGGATTGAGGGTATTATTTTTCAGAATGTTAGCTGGGGGGAAGTCCAGCTCAATGGCAGGAGGCTAACAGTTAGCATGTGGAGCATCCAGCCAGTATCCAGCACTCAGTAACACTGAGAGGAAGATAGCACCACCATGACATTTGTTTACCACCACTAGTGTCCTACAGAGCAGCTAGGAGGGGGAAATTAAATAATATAACATTTTTCAAAATGAGTGCACTACCCCTTTAATGTGATATCGTGCATTATACAGCAAGTTATTACATACAAGTTTTATCACTTTTTTTTTACCCTTTTGGAGGGACTCTTTCAGTTGCCTCTACACTACCACAAACTATGAATCATCAATCTTTAGGAATAGCCTAGAAATAAATTAAAAAATAAATCAGAACTAATTGGCAGTGTCTGGAAAGCATAAGGGCCAGAAAGCGACTTTTGAGAGTGAGAATCCTCAGAAATCTTTGTGTCCCTGGTACTGAGGAAAAAACAAAACCGTTTGTACCACGGGACAGAGGAATGTTACCGGCCCTTTAAACTCAGTCTTCAAACACAGTGCTTATATTTGGATCCAAACCCAGATGGTGGGGTGTCAGCAACTCTGGTGCTTCTCTGCTGGACTGAAATATTCTCATTAGCAGGAATAGTCACAAATTCATATTCAAAATTCTGTCCTCCAAAACAACACCTCCACCTGATCAGTGTTCACCAACCACAGTCAAACTGCACTTTAGAGGTAAGGATGAAACCCAGTTTAACTGAGGGGATCAAAAGACTTGAAAGTGAAATATTTCCATGCCGTGTATTGTGAGCTGGCTGCACAGCAGATCCTTCTCCTCATCATACGCTAAAAATAATTGTTGTTGAAAGGGACACGTTCCCACAGATTCCTATAGGGGCAATGGAAAATGGATTCTCCCTCTTTCTTGAGGTGTGCTGAGTAGCAAAATATGCAAATAGGTCAACTCCTGGGAGTGTAAGAATTTCTGATCTTTCATCTCTACCTATTCCTCTACACTAGAATGACTCTATATGATCTGCACATCATTTTGGATCATAGTCAACTATATTATTGTCTGCTTGTGGGCTCACAGCCTGCAAGCTCCACTTTGATTTTTGGAGGAAACTGTCCTTTAGCATGCAAATTCTAACAATATTCATGACTGAAGAGATGTAGATTTTAGGTGCATTAACTGAAATGGTATGTAGGTTATGAGATGCCACATAGGTAAAACATATAACTGCATATTAGCTGCAGGCAGAAAACCAGTAGATGTCACTTAGGAACATGTAGTAATTCATCAATAAGCAATAATGCATGAAACCCTAACCTTGTCAGTAAGTCTGATATGACATACAGTACACTGATGCGTGTGGTCGTTCATGTCAGTGCATAAACAAGTAATAGTGCCTTAATCATGACCCTTTTTCATTTAACACTGTTAAATGCATCTGAAGTACCATAGATGAAGAACGTATATATTTAGATTAGGACTGTAGAGATGCAATCAAGTGGTTGCACATAGAAAAACTATAATGCATTGTAAATGTATGTATTGAATGTACAGTAAGCAGTCTTCCTGGTTGGTCTTTTGAGAGATAATATGAAAAAAAAATAAAGTCATAAGAGAGCTCCAGCTTACATTACCTTCTTTTTTTGTTTTGGTGCTCAATACAGACGTTCCCTTGTCCTTCATTTGCTCTTTCTCTTATCTCATGAGACTAAAGCTGCTGATTGTGGTCTTTAACCCTTTGAACCCTGAAAAATTCACTTGATTTCTTTCAAAAACGTGGGGAAAAAATTGAGGAGCAAATTAGCAAAAACAAATAATCAGTAAGGAAAATATAGCAAAAGAAAATTAACAAAAGGAAAAGGAAAAAGGTTAAAAAATATATTATTTTAATTAGTGACGCCCGCTCAGCGTCAGGCTCCTTGTTTTTAAATGCTTGTGAAAGGCTTGTGAATTTGTTGTGTTTAAACCTGAGACAATTCACTTGATTCTTTCATAAAACATGGTTTAAAAAATGACCTGAGAAAAAAAAAATCACAAGAAAATGATTTGAAAATTTACAAAAAAGAAAGAAAATTAGCAGAAAATGACTCCAAAATGTCCCCCCAAAAAACGTAAAAGACAAAGAAATGAAGTGAATTTTTGCTGTTGTTTACATCGTCTGTTTTGTTAACGTACAGAACTTAACGCTCGCATCTCGCTACAGGATGTGGCTCTCCACCATATGAAAGGTGTATGTACTGTATGCATGCATTGTCTTTACCTTGTGCTCTGTGTTGAGCCATGACATTTGCTTTTCAGTGGAGATTGCTCATAATTATGCAAGCCTAACCTTCAGGACCTTATCACGTGCACATAATCATAAAATATTCCACATTGTTTTTTTTACATTGCTAATGTACAAGTTCAGGTCCAATCAGAACAATATATTTACTTTATGATGAGTAATATCATAGGCTGGATGCTACAACAGGATTTTGTGTTCAATATCAGTTGGAATGTCACAAATCCATCGCTTACTATGACTAACCATTCAAAATCATAAGCCAGAATGTGAGCTTGGAATTATAAAGTTCTGACTTTTTTTTGTTTTCCCTTATATCTGCGTTGTCTTTCACGAGTTCTGCCAGTTAGTGTGTCAAATCTTTGATGCTCAGTCTCTCAGAACTGCGCTCGACCCAGATACATTATATTTCCAAGCTCGAGCTATTGTTCTGTTTTGTTACAACTCTTAATAAAATGACATAAGTGAAACCAAGTAGGAAAAAAATAGTGTTTCAAATTCCCACAAACTGTCAAGTAAATGCATCCGACATCGTTTATAGAGAGCTAACAGAGGTTAGGGGAGACCCTTTGCTGGCGTGTGTGAAAACAAACACTGCAATTTGTGGCCATGTATTTGCGATCAGTCCTGTAACCACTCACTGCACTGTGTTTGTCTCATGGTGTTCCTTGCTTCTGCACTGAGTCATGAAACATCGCTGACTGTCGTTGTAAAACAGCTACAAAAAAAAAAAAAAAAAAAAAAAAAAAAAAAAGTCTGTCTGCAAAAACTCAATCTGTGTCCTCTGTGTTCGGAATCTTAATATATTTTTTTTGTTAAACTGAGTAACTGTGTGGTCTAATGTATGACAGGCATCAAGTAAAATAACTGAAAAAAAAAAGTTCTCGCTATAGAGAATAAACACGTCTTTAATAATGTATATATGTATGGCTTGGAATCGTACATATATGCACAATAAAGTCATTCTGAATACTAGTTGTGACTAAATTTAATGTGGCCTTTTCTTTCTCTTTAATGTACTGCAATGTTGTAAATTATTTGTATAATATGATACAATGTATATTAAAGTTAACAAGGCTTTATGTTTCTACCACTTATGTTTAATAAATAAATGAAATGTGCTCTACTCTATTGCTCTCTCTAAATGCCTGTGTGGACAGAATGGATGATGTGTGAAATATATACAATGCTTACCTCCATCACAGCTGACATATAGCCTAGCTTAGGCGACTGAAACATGTTTAGTTTATTAGTTGATACTATTCATTTTGCGTGTTTGCTTCCATCGTAACACAATTTATACAAATATTTCTGGCATCACAGTTGCATTCAAAAATATGCGTTAGGCCATGCAAAAACGCTGACTTTAAAGTAGCCGTGTCTCCTAAAAATTACATTCAAATACAACTAAACTGCTTTCTCAACTCCATTTCAAAGGAATGGGTTTTGTCACAGAGTTAGCCTAAATTTGTTTGTAGCATACTGTTATCACTCTAACTGTAATCACAGCCAGCCCGAGTGAGAGTCTTGAATCAGCAGTGTGATTCATTTTTTGCAAACATTACATATATTATGTTACATACAATTTGTACTGTGAGTGTTTTTGAGCCTAGTTTTATGCCTATAGTTTTTATGCCTAACCTAACCTTTCCCTAACCTTAACCAAGTAGTTGTGGCCCAAATCTAACCTTTCCCTAAGCTTAAAGAAAGGGTTTTATGCCTAAACCTAGCCTTTCCATAACCTTAAGTGTTTTGTAGTGGCTAATTCTAACCTTTACCTAACCTTAACCATGCAATTTTGGTGGCTAAAGAAAGGAAACTGGCTGAAATGCTCCCATGACATGATATACAGGATGCTAATTTGATATGTATTTGTGATATTTCAGAAACAAACGCCATCTGTGACATAAATAGGTTTCCCCCCTACACATAATTAAGAATGCACTTTATCTGCATGGGAGTGGCATTTTTTTAAGGAGACATGGTTGATCTGAAATGTTAGCTGTGTGTAGCAGGGGGTTTCTTCCACAAGCAGAGGCAGAGCTGGCAGAGATAATCTCCTTGGTTGGGTGTCTCAGTGAGCAACAAACAAAATCACAAACTAACTAACAACCACAGTTGGCTTACCTTTAAACTTAAGTGGCAAAGGAATTCCAAATAAAATAACACAAACATACCATGTATACAATGAATATTATTTGTTTATTTGCCCATTTATTTATTTATTTATTTATTTAATTATTTATTGTGGTTCAAGGTTTTCTTGATTTTAGGTGCGACTCTTGATATGCTTGTATTTTTATCCCTTTTTTTATGCCATGGATATTTTATAACTTATTCATTTATTATTTTTTAATGCTGTTGTTTATATGAATGTATATTAACTTTTTGGTTATTTGGTTCATTTTTTATTTTTAATTTTTGTGTTATTATTTTATTATGCTATTCTACTTTTGTACACAGGTCTCACTTGCAAATGAGATCTTGATCTTAATGTGATCCTGATTAAATAAAAGTGATGATGTATTTGTTTGTTTGTTTTAAGTTTTATTTTCCTCTCATGACCGTGCCATTCTTGGACAGTCAGCTAGGCTAACAAGCATTCCTGAATTGCATTTTGCATAATATTTGCTACCTCGTTGAGCATCCCTTGCCTTTTTCCACTGGGATTCAGCCCAGGGCTTTTCAAAACAATGAGCTCAACTGAAAATTATTTCACCAAGTAGATTATTTGTGCAGGTCTGCCTCCAAAAAATGCTACAAAGCGTAACAAAAACTCTGGTTTATAGTGTTTGCATGATTGCATCCATTTCCTGGAGGACATTAATGCTGGGAAATCCTTCTCAAAGAACATCAACAGTTTGATGAGTCATCAAAACCTGTTAGTTCCTTAAGATAATGTAAAATGGGGCTGTCCTGTTTGGCTTTAGTGTGGAACAGGTCTCACTCTACATGCAGTACAGCTGCTTGGCCAGGAGCCCTTGGCATCATATGTTAAGCCATGGAGGATATAGAGTTAGAGCAAGAGGTGTAACTCAGGTTAAAATACATGAGAGGAAGCATCCTCAATAAGTTAGCTGTTGCCTTTATAGAGCTCATGTACAAAGCTAACATTAGCTATATAAATTGGGTCATGAAACACTGTAGGCCTGTGTCTCTCAACAGAATGGCAGTTTGGATTAAACATGCTGGAACATTGCTGAGATCAGACATTATTTCAAATTTGTTGCTCAAACAAATAATCTTCATGGACTGTCATTAGTAGAAGAAAAATACACCCAACCCAATAAATGTTCCACACCAAGGCATCCTTATTATTTATTTATTTATTTATTTATTGCAGTTATGCTCCCAGAAGGAGCCTGTGAGTCCACTGTCTCACTTTCTATCTCTGGTTAAACAGTGAAAACAGCCTCAGGCCTCCTACACATGATCAGCAGTAAAATCACTCTGCGCTGGCAGGGCCATTGTTTTGCTATGAGGAGAGGTGTCGCCTAATATATTCAATTCAATATTCAATCTATTTCAATTTTAACTCCGTTTGCCTGCAATAATTTGAAGCACAGCCAATCAGATTCAACAAACCAACAGCCAAAAATGTAATATTCTCTGTTATATACCATGAATTAAAAAGGATCATAGTCTTGATATCAAATGTCAGCAATCAAATGCCCACATACAGTATGTTTGATTGGCACTGGGGCATTAGGGGTTATTACCTGTCCACTGATGCCCCAGGGGTTCCTGCCCACGTGGCTGCATCTGAAGAGTCGAGAGTGAGACCTGTGAATAGAATCTGAACACAGCTGAGATAAATGCATGAATTGATTAAAACAAAAAGAGGTGAATATGGTGTAGCTGCACACAAGATGAGAGAGGGGCTGTTGATAAAAGAAGAAAAGAATTTAAAAATTCTCAGTTGTGGATTAGCTTTGATGAATACATGGATTTTGCCTGAAGAAAACACACCCTGGTGCAAACATTGCATAAGGGATCAGTCATCCAGCTTCCAGGTGCCTTTTTGTCTTTCAAGTCTTGAGGCCTTTCCCAACACCCTGTTTGTAGATGTGCAACTCCAATTAATCTTTCATGAGCATATACTCATCCATCGGTGACCCTTGACTTTTCTTTGCAGGTCAGAGGACAAAGTAATGTAGCTTCTACTGATAGCTTGTCTCCTACATCTTCTGGCCCTCAGCATCCCAGGCCTCATTCAAAAATAATGACTTTAAGTTTCAGGGAAACAGGTCCATTACATGAAAAACCTTGTCTGAGGAGGTCAGTGAAGACCGCAATGGGAAAAACCACCAGGTAGGTTGGCTAAGGTTAGGCCTTTATTGCATGTTAGTGTGATAGTGGGTCTGCCAGATATGGCTATATCCAGATATCCACTATATCGGATTAAGCAGGAAAAATTATCTTTTACTTAGAAATTTCACATAAATGCCTTCCAAAGTTGGATGATTAAGGAAAAAACACAGCACTATTTTGCTTCCTGAGTTTCCAAGTTTTGACATGATGGTGACCTTGAACCTTCTCAACAAGGGAAAAAAAAAAAAAAAAAAAAGGTTTGTGTCAATTAAA